>VWZG01012361.1:1217577-1404162 GCA_013396735.1 Grallaria varia | reverse complement strand
AGGCGTGCCCAAAAAAGCACAACCACCCCCCCCCCCTTTTTTTTTTTTTTTAATCAAGATGGCATCAATTTAAAGTGGAAAAGAAAAGAGGAGAGGAGACCCAGACATCTCAGATAAAATTAACTTCTTTGCCATTACACAAGTGGTAGTGTCTAGTGTTTGTTTAGAAATTTAAATTAATGCTAGTGAAAGCATCCAGACTGTACTTTGACAGATGAGACGGGGTTTTACTTGAGACTATGTTGCTGACAAAGCAGAAGACTTTCCAACACTCTTCTCCAGTTGAACTGGCAGTCTTGGAGACCCTGATTACCAGAAAAAAAAAAGCAGTGTTAGAATAGGATTTTCCCATGCTGTCTCCTGCCTTCTGATCAGGCATGAGATATGCTGCTATGTCAGGGAATGTGCTCAACCTCTGACTCTGACCCAGACTGTTTTTGAACCTTCCAGCAAAACAATTAATTTGTTTGGTTTTTAATTCATCTTTTGGAAGTCACTGCCCCAAGGTAACAGCCAGAGCTAGAGATTTGTGGAATGGAGGTTTGTGGTGGTTGGAAACATCTGTTTCTTCTTTGAAAAAGTATACAAAGACATTCAGTTGTAAACCCAAATCACCCTCATCAACCCTTCTGCTTCCATTTAGGAGTTTTTCATTGGCTGTGGGACCATAGACAGCTTTCTCCTGTGGAGGACAGGCTGTCCTGGGCAGGAGATCTGTGGCTTTCATCTTGCAGTTCCCAAGCATCAGCAGATTACTTCTGAGCTGTACTTCCCCTGATCTATGAAAGCCTGTTGTCAGAAGCTTAAATTCATTATGTGGGGGCCTGCACATCCAAGGGAGAGAGAAAATATATATATGCAAATTAAAAAAAGGCAAAAGAATACTACTCTGGGACTTCTTTACTCTTTCACATTAGCATTCCCCATGGGACATTGAGGAAGCAAGCCAAGGTGGTCTCTCTTGGGCTGGGAATTCCTGTTGTGTAGGCAGGGTTGAGATTCACAGGCATCTTTCTGCAGGGACTAGTCGGAGAGAGCCTTCAGGCAAAGATCATGGCACATCTCTAGGATGAATCAGATTAAAAAAATTGTACATGTCTTTGAGTCTCCACAGTGCTGCTGTGGCTGCTCCCTGGTTGTCACTATTATAATTCTACTAGTGTCGCTTAATAATTATTCTAAATACTAGATAATGGCAAGAAATCAATACCATGAGACCTAACTACTTTCCTATCATTGGAAAATTTAAAAAACCCAAACATATTTAGTGATGTTTCAAAGTAGAAACCTGAGTTTTTCTACACAAGCTGAGTTCTTGCAAACTTTGCCTCCCACTGTGCTGCCAGTTGCTGAGAAATTATTTTATTTCCCAATTTAGATGTTGGACAGTGACTCAATATGCCCTGGAAATACTATCATTCTAGCAATTTTCTCATGTGGTAACTCAGCTTAATGTTGGAGAAATGGGTAGTTACGAGTCCAGACACTATAAGGTTGGACTGGGGTTCTAAAAATAAATGTTTGGTTAACTTCTAGTTGTCAACAATTTTCTACTGCCACACGTTAGAAAATGGAATAAGTGGCCTTTTGCAATTCCAGAAACACTCTGTGGTCAACAGAAGTATCTACAAAAGATTAAGTGTGATGGTAATACAGATAAATGCTGTGGCCATTCTCACCATGTGGTTTGTACACCCTGCTGTATAGAACACTGGGAGCTTAAGAGTTCACTGTTTAGTACAAAGAACAAGTGAGCAAGTGTAGGTCTAGATAGGCCTTACTAGCATGCCTACTTTCTCAAATGTCTCCTTTCTGGCCCTAGAATTGGTGGTTTAACCTTTTTTTCTTCTTAGTTTCTTCTGTAAAACAGGTAAAATGTTTGTCTCCTGTATCACAGTGGGGGTTTTGAGACTTGATTGTCTGCAAATTAGTTTTAAAGTCTATAAATGCAAAGTAGTATTCCTGTTTTCCATATGAAAGGAATGGGAATCATGTGCAGAACAGTGGTTATTTGAAATGAAGGATATTTCTGCACCTTTGTATGGAAGTGAGGAGAAAACCTCTCTTAAATCTGTGGCTATTTAAAACAATTAACTTTTAACATTTATGTAGTGGTTTATATTATCAGAGCCCTGTTATGAATCTCAACTAAATTCTTCACAAAGCCTTTGAGAAGTGTATAGCAATGTCCTGCTTTTATGATCATTTCCCCATAGTCACACAGGGAGAAAGTAACCCAGCCAGGCTCACATGGGTAGCAGCCCCATGGCTTTCTCCTCCATTGGTGACAGGCACATAGCAAGGACCTGTGCCAAGCAGATAAAAAGGTTGTCTCAGAGGTGGAAAATGAGCTAATTAATCAAGTCATATGGTTTTACGAATGAGTTAGCTTTAGGACAGTGAGGTATGTACATGCTAGCCTTGACAAATGATGCAGAGTCCTGACCTTGTCTGGATTTAAGGGCCTTGGTGGGATTTAGGATGAATGTGGCCCACTGTCTCATCTGCTGAGTGTGCGCTTAGGGCAGGAATACTCAGTGCCTCACATGCCATATGTCCCTGTTTTATTTTGTTGCCAGCCATAGAGAAAGGCCAGTGAGATCAGGCATGACCACTGGCATCTTGGGCTTTTCTGTTACAGAAGCATCTCTGTGTTTTATGGGGAACCAGATGCAAAGAATGTGGGAAATGAGGAAGAGGATAAATGTTGTTGCCCAGTGTTCAAGATTGTCGACCTGTTTCCTTTGGTGTTCATTCTGGGATGGTTCGTCAGACATTTGGTGGCCACGTTATGCCCTATTTGGTTTTAGAAGGCTGTAAAACAAACTTGTTTATGAAAGGAGCTGTTCTGCAGCTGGAGTCAGGCTACATCTGTACAGTAATTTCAGCTGTTGCTGGAATGAGATGAGAAACCAGGAATGGAAACAAACAAACATCTGAAAACGCTGCAGCAGATACGACACCATGCATATGAAGCCCTTATACAGAATTCCTATAGAAAAATATTTTAGCAATGAGTTTGATCTATCCTATGAAGGCACTGGAGTTGTAATATCCAGGTTACCATTTTGTGGTATGTGTACTGGACCAGAGTGATGTCAGTATAGCTGTATTGACTTTGGAGCAACTCTGTTGATTTAGTAACAGCTGGGAGTATAGATCAGAGGATAACATAGTGTTTGTCATCTGGCATTCTCGAGCAACAACTAGGAGACTGAGTAAATCATAGACTATCTCTTCTATTATCTATTCTGTTTTGCTATTTTATTCTATTCTATTCCTGACTCCCTAGAAGAATTACACATTGAGCCTGTTTCTGGTGCTACAGTGACTTTATGGTTAGCTCTAGGGGATTCGACCCCTTATACCTGCAGGTGTGTAGGAGGGCTTGGCCTGCTGTTTACTAGCCTTAACATTTTTTAATACTTTCTTTCGTGAAGCATTCATTCTAAGCAAACAGAAATTTTACTTCCCATATTAAAATATATCAGTGTGTGAGTTCTTTTAAAGATGAAGAAAGAGAAATACTGTAACAGAACAGCTCAAGTAAATGACACCCCGCACTGGATACCCATCCATTTCAGGGGGGTTTCCTGTGGCTTTCAGCGTGGACTGTGACAGATTAAGGTTGTTTCTGAACAGACACCACCAGTGATGTGAGACTCATCAGAAAGGACTGTTGGCACTATAGGTAGAGATCAGAGGTAGTTATCAGAATGGGTTGGTTGTGAATCCTCACTGATACAAAGGAGAGGTAATGTTGAAAACTTGGGCCATTTTTACAGGTACGTGTTTCCTCATAAGCTTTCTTTTCAAGCTCCCTGCTCCTGATTTTTCCCAGAAGGATTTCTCTGAATCTCACATCCTATTTTTCTTGGAGAGAGGTTTTTTTCCTACTTCTCTTGCTCTCTGCACAAGAGGCAGCTATTCACTCCTCCTCAGTGATGAATATATACAAGGTTCAGTATACAGGGTCCAGAGCATTGTAATGATGGTGAGCAAGGCAGCTACACTGAGCTTTTGCTGGTGAGAGTTTATTGCTCATGGTTTCATATCAGCTCATATCTGCCTCAGCTGTTCTGCAGATGCCTTTCTTCCCCAGCACTGATTTTGCACTTGAATTGCAGGAGACTGCAATTCCTCAGCAAAGGTGTGCAGCTTTCCTCAGACCTGTGTGTTTGCCATTGGTTAAATTTAAATTTGCAGGAGCCCAGGAGACTTGCATGGTGGGAGAACCATGAAGACTTATAACTCTACAAGAATGAATATAAAAACCTACCTGAGAAAAAGAAGCAAGTTGGCATGTGCTGACATACATTTAGTCTGAGGTTTGCTGTGGGATGGTAACACTCAGATGCATACACATGTATGTGAGCAAATATCAACTGGATAATAGCACTTCTAGAGCTCCACCCATGTTCTTGGTGTTGGCTGGTCGTCCATGATTTCTGCTCTTTTGTGCCTCCTATCCATGAAGTTTAAAGTACTATGACTGAGGACTGCAACTTACGGCCTTCAGCCGAATATGTGCAGTGACTTGTTCTCAGCCAAAACATGATGGTTCAAGTGGCCTAATGTCAACTGTTATCACACCCTGACCAAAGAATTTGCCAGCTTGGTTTGACAACTTGGACTTTGTATTACCTTCCTTTCCCTTGGGAGTTACTGTGGATGAGGTGTTCCATTCTCGTTTGCCCCAGGCATGTGTGATTCAGATGTCTCCTTCTCCTTTCATAGGAACTCTGGTGGGATCACTAAATCTGCCCCCAAGGGGAGAAGCCTGCAGACTACTGTGTGCAAGCAGTGAAGGACCGTAAGGATGCCTCTGAATAGGCATCACTCCTCATACAGATGTGAAAACCAAACCTTGTTTGGGTTAATTAACATGCCCAAGTCCAAAGTGAAAGTGGTGTTGAAGTGGGGAAGTGAACCCAGAGGTTTTGGCACGCAGTGGTCTGTGCTTCCCCTGAAAAGGGGAAGTTGTACTGGCACCTGTAAGGTCTGAGGGGGCCTGTGTGAGGCCATCCAAACCGCCAAAGCCAAGTTTCAATGAGTGTCTCAGTTTTCCTTTGCTCCTGCTTTGGAGAGAAGCTCTGAGGGAAAAAAACGTGTCTATCTGTCCTCCTGGGAGCTACTGGGCGCCACTGGTAAGCCTAGGCCAGGAGCTGAAGTCAGAATGTCTTTCAAGTGATGCTACAGAATGACATTGCCTTAAGTGGCTGGGGTGCACAGGCACAGGGCAGTGAGCAGAGCAAACGCGGGTGGGTTTGAGTGTGTGTGTGTGTTTGCACACTAGAGCACAAAGGAAAGGGGACAGCCAGCGGTCACAGCTGCCTGTAGTAAAACGTTATCTCAATTAGTCCTTTGGTTGTTTTTTTTATTGAGGGATAGCGCTGTCCACAAAGCACATAAGTTTATCCCCTACCTTGTCTTAGTCCAAAGGCTAAAACAGCCTGATGATACAGCAAGCCCAAAATTCCTCCTGTGGATGACACTGACAGAGGAAACCTCAAGAAAAGCTGTCAGTGTAGCTCAAGGCGTACTCAGCCCTGCTTGTTTGATCTCTCTGCTTTCACTCTCTTGCCACCACAACACACATTAGTATTTGCTGATTCATGAGTGCATGTATGCCCTCTCGCTCTACATCTCTCTCTTGCATCTTCTAACAACCAAGAAGGAATTTGTGCAACCGTCTGTCTTCTGTTAAAAGCTCTGAGCACCTTGCAGAGCTGACCTTCAGCATTTCCTTCCCTCACTGTTGTTTTAACATGAACAGGTTTTAACCTAAAGATGACAGGGTAAGACCAGGGCCAAGTTTCCATTGTGTTCAATACTCTGTTGGTCCAACAGTATTTGTCTTGTTATTTTTTTGTAGCAGTGAGTTACAGAAGTTCATTGCTCTTTCTTTTTCTTTGTCCTCTGCACCCTGATCAGTAATAGCAGTAGTCCTTCCTTTTTTTAGTATTTTTTCCCCAAATCAAGAGACTATTAGACTCATCAGTTTCTGCAATCTTTTCTTGTGGAAGGCCATGGCATATATCCATTTTTCTCCTTACCTGGGTCATTTGCAAATCTCTGGTGTCATGTATATAGATCAGCCTCTTGAGAGACCTGTTAATTTTCCCACCAGTGCATGAGCTGTTTTGGAACCAGTCTTGGTTTGGAGTGTTTTTTGTTATCATTCTGTGTCTAAGGAGCTGCTGGCTTACTTGAGGACCTTTGTTCACTTGTGCTGGGACACTGGCACTGGTTCAGCTGGGACCATTGATCTGTCTGTATTTGACATATCATTTGCTCGTCACACCGTATGTCCTCTAATTATGCTGTCCTGGATGGGTGCCAGCAGGAAAAGGACAAGACATACAGCACATGAAATGGCATGGAGAGGTTTTACTGGTGTGTGAGAAAAGTTTTTATCATACCCTTTTAGCAGATGTTTGATATTCACAGGAATGGCCAAAGTGCTCTCCTTGTTCTCAGCGAGCTGGGGCCCAGCTCCAAGCAGTTGCAAATAGCCTTCTCAGCCTTGCACATGAGGCTCTGTGTGTTGTGAACACATAGTTTTCACAAAGGTCCTCCCTCCATAGGAGTGGCTTCCTTGGTGCCAAATCCCCTTTGAGCCACAAAGCACTTACTGATCCCACAAAAAGCGCTCTGACCGACTGAGACAAATTCACCTTTGAAAATGGAACTAGTGCAATGTGATGACTCAGAAACATCAAGGGATTTTCTTATTTGTTTGTTTTGAACCACAAATGGTTCTGTTTGAGGTTTACCTAGGGTCAAGCTACAAACTACAGAGCCAAATTCTGACTGCTGATGTTTGGAGCTTAGCTCATTATAGGATAGGCAGTCCTTAACTGGGATACATAATCAGATTTGAATTTCACCTTGGAGCCAAGAACTGATCTGTAACTTCTACAGTTCTGCATTTCCTGTAACGTACGTATTTATGGTCAATGTAACACTGCCACATGATTGGTAAACAAGCAAGTCCCAGAAGTAAACACAGTAAAATAAGAACACTATGGACAGGATTTACATAATTGAAGTTTCCCTAAATATTTTCAATGATTATTGTTTGTCTGATGTTGTCATAATCTTTTTTGTTTGGTTGCTTTTGGTTTTTCTTAATTGACTTGGTACAGATTTCTTGTAATGTGAACTACACACCACGTTTTATTGGTATCATATGTCAGGGAGAAATGTACATCTGATTTGGAGGGAAATCCTGTTCAGACATGAAGATAAAGCAAGATTTATGTAGTAGGTGCAAATTAGTTTTGTTTTCATCCTTTGTTTTAGTATGAATATAGTATTTATGTGAGGAGAGTTGATGCTCGTTTCTAGTGCAAAACCAGTTGTTGAAAACTGAGTGAAAGTAGCTGACAATCCCAGGGAGAAGTAAAGAAGGGTTTTTTTGGGGCATGTTCCATCTCAGGCTGGAGAATGTAACTTTTGCTTCTTGTATCTTTTCATGTGATCTTGCCAAAATTTCTAGCATGCTCACAGTGCTCTGCCTTCATTGCTGCTTTGCTTTTTTTGACTTGTGATCATCTCAGCTTCATTAATAACAACTAACCCCTTTCATCACTCTCCCTCTGTTTATTTAGAGATTGACCTTTTGAGTGTTTGCACTAACAGTTTCTCTTTGTGAATTGTTCAGCCGAAGAAAATGAGTTCCAAGAAAGGGAATGTTATTTTTCTCTTGCATGCTTGCAGCAGTCAGAAGATGTGCTGTGCACCTGCTTTTTAAAAGAAATGCACCCAGCTGCTCTTGCCTGTTTTGGGATGCCCAGAGTTTTAGGATATGTTGCCCTGTAATGAACATCAGCAATTTGGCCTGGAGGGGTGGCATTAGGTTGCATTGGCAACAGTGATCAAAAGTGGGGCAAGTACTTTGTTTTGCATCCCTTTTGAAAAGTCTTCTCTCTCTGATGTGTTACTGAACACAGTTTCTCCAGAGCTACATACATGTATAAACAGCATTTGCAGGGCTGGCTATGAGAAAGATCCTGCAGAACCTGCAGCACTTAGAAGGACAAGGGAAATACCATCTCTTTATTTCCTTTCAGCACCTAAGATGCAAATAAAAGGCAAAGAGGTTTTGACCATGGAAGAGCTTTCTCTGATCCCTGGCTACAGTCAGAAATAAAGTGTACATATGTTAATAGGACAACAAGGCCTTGGTCCAGCAATCATTCTAGAGGTGAATATGTTGCCCTCTGAACCATTGATAACATTTCCTGTCTAAGGAAGAGAAGAGAAAGTTTCAGCAGGAAAAAGCAGAAACTCTGACCAAAGTAGAGGAGCAGGCACTGAAAAAGCACAGAAGCCCTGTTGACTCCAGAACAAACCAAAGCTAAGGAATGGAAGAGGGCTGAGGAACCCAGAGAAAGCAGGACTAATGTCTACCACAAACAAAAGCAGCTTTGGAATGGTTATTGCATAGGACAGCACTTAAGAACCCCAGTGCTCAGAATTAGGGTGGAGTTACTCTGAAGGCTTCTGACAGAACTCTAGCATGCATCTCCTCTACTAAGTGTGAGGGAAACAAGAAACCACAGGGAAAGTACTGCAAACCTGTCAAAAGCTTTGAGAAATCTTTCTGATTTTTACTTTTTCAAACTTGACATTGTTATTCCTAAATCTGTTTCACTACAAAACACAGCACATGTGCAAACTGCTGAGTTGCTGTTTAATGAAGCATCATTTCCTATTGCCTGTGAGACAGTTTTTACAGACATGAGGTTTGCACTTCGGTTTGGCCACTAGAACTGAGCCCTGAGCTCGAGAGACTGCAGTGGTCTCAAATGAGGGACAATCCTGTTATTTCTGCACCTCATTTAGCAACCCTGGTGAATTATCTAAGACTAACTAAATGAAAGCCATGGTCAGATTCTACCTCTTCAGCCCCAAGAGGAGCTATGAGAAGTTAGTCTTTGTGGTGTGTGGTGTCACCATTCAGCTGCACTGTCACCTGCGCTGTTGTAACCACACGATGCAGGAAAGAGCAATGCATTAAAATGAGAAAGTATGCTGCTCCCATTACAGTCATTTCAGGCCCAAAGCCTGGTCTGGCCATGCCCTCTGGTGCATAACAACTTTCACTGGCTGTGGGCTCTGGCATGTCAGGTTTCTCAACATTCAATCTGTGGATTAAGAGCCACATTTTGTTTAAATCCTACAGTATTTGCAACTGGCCACTGGTGAAATATGTGATTGCTCTGCCATGCAGAGCCCTGTGGTCTGTCTGCAAGAGTCAGTAATATCCTGGGTGTCACTTGCCCAATCCCTGAGCCTCAGCATGGCCAGGCTGTTCTTCAGCCAGTAGCTCGTGCTGGTGCCTGTTTCCCAGTATCTCTGGGTTAGCCTCTAAGGCTATTGTTCATTAACTCTCAGACTGTCCAAATGTCACAGTTTAAGCCAAAACCAGCACACCAAAGCATACTGTCTTTGGTCTTAGTTACAGCTGTTTTGGCTTTGTCACCTACATTTATACAGACTTTTCCTTCCTGGTTATCTGGCTGTAGTTTGCACACCCAGGATCCACTATTTATTCACTTGTCTGCAGCTTCCTTTGCTTCTTTGCTGTGGTACTCACCCTTCTCCTTTTTACCACCACCTCTGTTCAGATGTCTGGGTGACTGTTATGACTGGGACTAGGTTTACCACTGGTTGGCCCTAGGTATTTATCCTCATACATCCACCACCTGCTTTTGTCCATGATGAGAATCCGTCTCTCTCTCCATGTTGCTGCTGTTCTGCACTGACAGCCAGGCTGATAGAGTTTGTTGCAAACCTGAGCAAATTAAGCAGAAAGATTCATACCCAGTGGATTTCTTTGGATTTCATGTCATGTTATGGGTACGGACTGAAGCATTTAGTACCCAATAATCGTGTGCTGAAAGCAAAATTTGCACAGTGTGGTCACCACCCTAACTCTGCTCCGTCACAGGACAACAGCTCCATAACACAGAATCCAGACTGGGCAGTCTCTGCCCTACTTGCTTTTTGGTGGCATTACTAAAAGGGTGCCTTGGAGATGGCAGTCCTGGTAGGCCAGCTCTGTGCATCTGTGACCTTTGTTAGGGACAGGGCACCGTTTCCTACTTGTCTTCTGCAGCAGTAGGGAGCATGTAACAAATGGGGTGATGCTGACCAACAGTTTTAGGGAATGTGGTGGGGACTCAGTGACTGTGTGGAAGGGGGCATGGAGAGATGTAGGGGAACTCCCCGTTGAGAGTGGAATAGAACTAATAGGTCCCTGCAGCTGTCTCCCCTTTCTGGCTACACTTTCCTTCTTCATTTCCAGTATGGAGAGCAGCAGGGGATGCTAGAGTCTTTCCTGTTGGCAGAAAAGAGCAGTGTGGATGTGTGTCTGCCAAAAATGTACAAGCCACATGCCTTGATGTCACCCAAAATGCCTCAGATCATTGAATCTTAGAAATGTAAAGGCTGGCAGGCATGGCGACCATCTCATCCCATTCTCATCACCAAAGCAGGATTGAATACATCTCAGAGAGCAGGTCCCAGACAATTCTCCTGGCAAAGGAGAATTTCTGGTTGGGAATCCCAGTGCTGATACCAAATACCTGTTTGCTCTTGACCCGAATTCCTGCTGATCTAATGCCATGAGGGCACCAGGCTTAGCCAGCGCTGCCAAGATGTTTCCTTCATGCCAAGTTTGGTATCAACAGACATTCAGGGCTGGCATGGGGATGGTGAGCAGCCAGGCTTTTAGTAGATTTGGGAGTGTTTGAAACCTGAGCTGCTTTGTCTTCTTGGTTTCCCAAAAGAGGGAAACCTTCAGTTTTGTTGCTAAACCATGATTTTATTTTTTTTTCTAATATATAAAATCAAGGCCTCAAACTCAAGTTTTGAAAACACAAGTTAGCAGCTGATCTTTCTCATTAGAAATAACTGCACAGTGAGAGTGTGATACTGCAGCTGTAACACATTGATCTCTCTTCTTTTTCATTCCTTTGAGGCCAGTTTTTTCTCTCTGGCACCCATCATTAGGCATGTAAACCTCCATTTGGCTACTAAAGCAGCAGCCCAAGGTATGATTTCCTATAGCACAATGCATTTGACTTCAGTAGGGGCTGAAGGGATGCGGCGGTTCAGAAAAGGTGACCTCTCATTTAGTGTTTACAGATGCATTTCAGAGCTTGACTTCGTGAACGTGAATTTGAAAATGTTTGACCTGGAGTCCTTTTCCCCTTTTGGTTTACTGCCAACTCTTATCTAGTTGTTACTGTAGCAGGTCACCACTTTATCCCTTAGCAGCAGCTATCAGTAAGTGTCAATTCCCAGCAAATGAATTCAGCAACTTGACAATATTTTCTTTTTTTATGATGGCTATTTAAAGATGACAAAAATCATAAATCTTCCAGGCTTGTCATTGAGAGTTTTTATTGAGTTTGTTGATGAAACAACTTCACAGCTCAGGAGGAACTGCAGGATTTGAAGAAGCAAAAGGCTTTTGATGGTGTGCAGTAGTCCGAGAAATTGAAGATAAAAACCAAACTGCTGGCATTTTTTCCATATTCCTTCTTCCTAGTCAGAGCATGAACTTCTCTTCACACCTCTGAGAGAAGCTGAGCATATTCCAGTCCCTCTAGAGGCCAACCACCAGGTAGAGCAAGGGGATGTTTTTAACCCTGGGCATTACTGAAGGGGAATTAAGACCTGGAGGGTGGCAGTCAGGGCAAGCATGACCTCTCTGAGTGCAGCAGTGTTTCCTTCTCTCCTTCACATCCTGCAGTGGAAAATTCCATTGCAATATTGTTGTTTTGCAGTTATAAATTTTATTTGCTGAGGAAAGTTTGAATTTTGTGGACATTTTTGATAACAGCCAATAAACTCTCCTCTATAAATCTGGTGAATTCCCTGGTTGCCATTTGCATTCTCATCCTCTGTGCAGGCCAGTGGCTCTCATTGACAGTTACTTTATTTTGCAGTCACTGAACTGACTGGCAGAGTTTATGGAGTAATTGCAACATTATGCAACAAGTGGGAAGGTTTATGGCTTTGTGTAGAAGGAAGATATAATTGTAACAACTAATATAACTGCTTTAGCATCCACCCTGACACCAGGTTGGTCCGTAAAATTCCAAATTGGATTGAAAATAGTATCTAAAAAGTCTGTCTCTATTTAGCAGAAAGGAATGGATCTTAGCTGGCTTTAGCTGTTGAAATTATTTTAGTTATCATTCTCTATTTCTTGAATAACAGGGATTTGCTTATCCTCCAAGCTTCATCAGACTGCTGTTTCTGAAAAGTGTGGCACAGTGGTTCTGCGATTATATGTTTTTCGGTCAAAGTTAAGTTAAATGTAATATTAATAGCTTTTGTTATAACAATAGTTATCTGGTGTATCTTGTTCCACTATTCATTCAGTGGAACAGTCACTCTTGCATTACCCCCCAGAAAACCCCCATTCTCCAGAGATAAAATCAGACTGTGAGGTAAATCTGATAGTAGGTTGAGCTGGTCTCTGAAGAGAAATTACAGTCTGAAAACCTGGCCTTGGCTAAACTCTCACTGTCTCAGCCAAAATTTCACCTATGATATAGTAAGCACCAATGTTTTTTCCTTATGTGAAATTGAGTCACGTCAGAGGTCCTTTAAGTATCCTTGTATTTTTCAGTCTTCCTGCAAATTACATTCTCATACTCAACCAGAGCTCCCATAAAACATGCATGCACTTAGTAAAAAAACTAGCAGCACCAAATTGTGTTATGTCTTGGTAGAGAGTGCACAGCTCTCCTTTCCTTTTTCCTATGGTATTTTGGAGGATCAGAGCTCCAGTAGCTAAATGCTCTTGTCCTCTGAGATAAGTTTAGGAATGCAAGCCCAAGGTGAAATTTCCTGTATTAGGCACAAAGACTAGTGACTCCATCTTCTAAATGCTGTTGTTGTAGCACCTCCAGTTTGTTTCATTGAGCTTCCCAGATTCATGACACAGATGCTTTATAGGTGGCTGTGTGTTTGTGTAGCTATGCTATCTATGTATATATTGTATATATTATACATATGTATACTGTATACCTGGGGCTATATTTTTGAAAAATCTTGGTCGTGTTCTCTCAGTAACTTTTTTCTGCTGATACCCTAAGCAGAGCATGGAGAGGATATGTTAAAAAGACTGAGACTGAAGGAATGGGTATGGGATGTTGCAAGCATGCTCAAGGGGAAAAAAATAATGGTAATATCAGTTTAGGGCAAAGAATTTAAAAACTTTGACCTCTGGTGCATCAGGCCTAAAGTCCTTACTGTATTTGAAAGTGGTTTTGGTATTGCGAGTTCCTTAGTTGGATTTATTTTAAACTACTGAGCAAAACTGCAACACCTTTTCTGTGTAATTGCTAGAGGGTCTCTGAAAACTAATTTCCACAGCAGATTGCAATGAACTATGACACTTGGCCTGAGAGCTGCATTAGGTTGCTGTCCTGTATGTGGAACAGCAGAGAGCAGACTGCTTGCCTGTGCTGGCTATCAGCCACACTTACAACAATGTGTTCTACAAATATCTCTCTAGTCATGCATATTTTAAAATGCCATTTAAATAACTGAAGGTTTAATGCTAAACTTCCGAACTTTTTATGTTGTTTATACTACATACAAATTGGACCTATTTTGACAAGCCAGAAATCTTTGTCAGGTGTAGTTATGAGCTTGTTCTCTAACAGCACTGGACTTTCAGGAATTGCAATAAATAAATTCATGAAATTAAAAGGCCTGTGGTGAACTTCAGCTAGGGCAGTGGATCCACTGGAGGCTGTCTGCCTGCTGCAGAACACCACTCCATCTTCTCTGATGAATCACTAAGTTGTGTGAGGCATTAATAAACATGAGCCAGAGAGCAAAGAGGGTGTTGTCTAGATGTAATGAACTCCTGAACTGACTGGAGAACGTGACATGCTGACTAGATGTCATCGACTACAAAGCAAGACAGGCCCCCTCACCTCTGAAGCCCAGGGACAGGTATCACAAAGCCACTGTTACCTGAACCATTATCTGTGGAGTCAACCATGTGTGGTTGCCCTATTAACATTTCATATGCAAAGAGACGAAGCTGTGAATGCTCAAAAGTCTCCCAGTGGCTAAACTGCAAAGCTTTTATATTTTCTTTAGTTGAAGACTTAGCACACAGGCAGTGTGTGCACATAATCTTCAGCCTGGAGATTTCAAGCTGTTAGGTAAATGAAATATTTCAATGACAACTTTTTGGGTTTTGTCACTGGATACTGTTAGCCCTTAGTAAATTAGGAATAAATACTTGCAAAGAGAGTTTCATTTTTCTTTAACACTGTTACCGGTGGCAGCTGGACAGATAATGCAGCCACTAAGTGGAATTTCTTTATAAAGAAGTGCAAGTACAAGCTCTTCTGAGGCTTGCAGGCAAACCCCTGCAGCTTCATAGCAGTAGTCAGCAGTATTTCAAAGAGTGAGATGATAATGGTCACTCTGAAATGTAAGAAATGGATTTGGATGGTGGATTTCAAAACCAAGCACTGTTCCAACAATTGTGATCATATCTGATTACAGCAGTCATGAAGGGAGACCTGTGTCATAGTCACACTTGAAGCCTTTGTGCATTCTGGTTGTAAGAAATGGTTTTAAAATGGGGGTTAACTAATCTGCACCTGCCCACTGCAGGAATTGCTTAAAAACGCGCAGGGTGGATCTGAACCAGACATCTTGTGGACAGGAGACTGATTCTTTCAGTTTATGGGCACTTACAGACCTTTCCCCTCCTGCCCTTCAGTGAATGTGATTGTCTCCAGTATTCTTCTTCCCACCTTGAAAACAATGGGCTGCTCAGATTGTCACAGAGTGTTCAGTAATTTTTTTAAAGCCTAATTCCTCAGTTTGTCATGTCAGGTAGTGAGAGGTGTCAGTGTCTTCAGCAAATTCTGGTTTAGGTTTTTGATGTGATTTAAGGTACTGCGAGCTGCTAATTAACTCACTTTTTAGTCTGTCCTGCCCTTTTGTGAGCCCAGATGTTCTGCTTAAGCCCAAAGAAGGGGAAAGTGAACCTGACCAGTGTGTCTGTAGGTGAGAGACTTGCAGAAAAATTAAAGCAGACTGCAAAAATGGAGAGAAGTCTGAGAAGTCAGCAGTGTCTTTGGTCTTTTTCATGCATCCCTTCAACATGGACAAGTCTTTAAATGCCCTGTTTCCCTTTCCCACTCTGTAATGACACTTGCTCACACCTTCTGTCCCCTCAGCCTGAGCTGAGCTCAACTGCTTTGTGAATTAATAACAGGGACAAAACCTGATAAAGGACGAGACATTAGAGGATGCAGCCAGAGGAGCCCTGTAGTTCACATTCGGCTGCTGCCACGGCTCTTTCAGCATTGGACAGAGCTCTGCGGGGCTGCCACGGCAGAGCAAACGCCCCAGCTGCCACGGGCAGCAGCCAGGCATCCAGAGGGGCTTCCACACAGGTGGGCAGCCTTGGGCCATCCCAGCAGGGCTTCCAGAGGTGTGCACTCTTGGGCCATCCTTCCTGAAGTTCAAAGGTTTTGCCACATTAGCAGCATCAGCAAAAGGCCACAGGAAGGTCAGTACCTTCCCTGGGCAGAAGCTTTCATGGAATTTGGTTTTGGCTTGATAGGGATTGTGTGTGCTTCTTTGGTGGTATTTCAGATAACCTAGTGGAAACTTCAATACTCATTTATAAACCAGTATAAAAATAATACTGCCCATCTGTTTAACTAGTCTTGGTCTGCCTTGTAACAGTTCATTGACCATCTGTTACTGTGGTGTAGAGAAAGACGTTGTGAATCCATTTGACTGTATGGATTTCAGCCTTCAGTTTATTTTTGGTTGCTGGTACATATGGACCGTGTTCTGTTACTCTCCATGTGTTTGTTTACAAGGACTTCTCAGCACAAATTTCCCTAGGAGGGGTGTTTCAGAATGGGGAAAGAAGGGGAAGAAAAGCAATTAATTTTCTAGTTCTACAATCATAAGTAGTTTCTAATTTGGATCCCATCTCGCTCTCTTTTCCCCCAGCAAGCTGGTGGGTGGGTGAAGAGCCAGGGGAAGGTAGCAACCCAGATGTAACCTTTCTGATTAATGAAGTCACTGTCAGGCATGCATAGTAAAACAGACCAAAATGATAATTTCAGAGTTCTCTTATCAGTGTTTCTCCTCTCTCTCCTTTTTCACATGGTTAATGGTTGAGCAGGGTGTCCAGGCACACCCCCCTGCCTGAGTGCTCCTTAGTCTCCATATCCAGCAGGCCAGGTGAATTAGAATTGCGCTTGGCTGGCTGGATGCATTTGCAGGACCTGCTTGTGATACACACTTGGTTTTAGCAGTGATGCTCTTGGTTTTATTTTACTGCTTTCAGTAGCCCTAGTCAGAGTAGTCTCTGCACCAGGCAAAGATTAGGGAGAAGTGTCTTCTTTCCAGGAGCAAAAACATTATGAAAAGGAGCTGGTGTTTGATTTGGCTTCTTCATGCTGCAGATCACCATTTGTTGCCACATCTGTGGTATGTGGTTGTTTTATTGACCCTTATTGAGCTCAGTCTCAGTGAAATGCATTGAAATTAATCTTTTCTTAAGATCATGATGTCGTTCCTTGTGGACAGCTTCCCAGCAGGGGCTTCATGGTTCAGCAGAGCTGGAAGGGTGCTGTATACCAGAGCAGGCCTTTCTTCCTGCTTCTATTTTACAACAGGGTTAAAATTCGTGTCTATAGTACATAGGTACTATATACCACTTGGGTGGTATGAGGTGGAAGTGAAACTTCCCCAGCCTCACCAGATATGTGCCAGGCATGTACTACGCAATTAAGCTAATTGTTGACACAGTCTCTGTTCCTTTGACGGAAGAGTTTTAGAATGGCTGTGCAGGTGATACAGGAACATTCCAGGCATTGGTCTGTACTTGTTCCTATGGCTCATGAAATGCTTTGTGTTTTTTTTCTGTTAGCCTATTTAGTCAAACAGCAGCATTCATTCAGGCATCACCCAGCACTCCAAAAGAATCAAGTTCAGCTCCAGATCAGTTATAAGCCATCACAACTTCTCTTTGTCAGGAAATCCTTCTAGCACACACGAGTGCTGCGGGGAAAAATACAGCCACATTAAACATTGCACAGTAAACATGAATATGCAGATGGAGCAATGTCTCAGCACATGGCAGTTCGCAGACTAGGGATGCATTTCAGGATTCCACCAAGACCTACAGGATTACTGATAGGTGACCAAAAGGAGAGAGGTCCTATGCAATGTGGAGAAGCAACCAAATCCCTCTCATAGGGAACCAATAGCGCTGTGTATGTAACTATGGCAGACATGTAGACCAAACAGGATTATGGTTCTGAGTTAGTTATCAGCTAATTACCCCCTTGTTTTTAGACAAGGCCCACTTTATAAAAGTCAGGTGAAAGGATTTCTTGCACATATTACTTACCAAAGCTTTGTCAACACCTCACCACCTTTAATCTCTCACCATTCTTATTTGTATTTAGTAATCTATCTGAATTAGCAGTGGTGTGACCCGTTCTCCACTGAGGCCAGACTGCCAGCTTATAGAAATTACTGAAATGAGGCACCAAAGTAATGTAAGGACAAATGCCTCCCCGTACAGATTGGCATGAACACTGGAGGCAGCATTTGAGCGTAATATTGACTAATTATTTAACCATGAGTGGCAGCTTTGAACATTGTGTTCTTTTTGCTTCGCTTCTCGCATTTACTGTGAATCCTAATTACGAAGGGAACAAGTATTTCTTCTCAGGTCGCTGAGAACACAGCAGCCAGCTTTGGGAAAGTGCATGGGATGCAAAGTGGAGACAGCCGTGAACTGTATGTCAGCTAGTTCTCATACTAGAGCTAGTACTAGCATGCTAGCACTAGTACTCACTGAGCAGAGAGAGCAGGTGTTGTGGAGATCTGATCTGAAAAGTCAAAAGCTGCTGATAAAAAAAAAAAAAGGAGATAGTGGACTAAAAATGCTTGTTTTGAAATGAACCATTCAGATTATTAGCTGCATGATTTTTTTTTTTTCCCTTGCTGTCCAGAAGGCTTGAATTTTTAATGATGATTCTTTCTGTGATGTTAACAAGAAGCATCCCCGTTGAATGCCTTTCTGTAGGGTCATATGTATCAAGAGATATGACCCCTGAAAGAGGAATGTAAGCTTCTGGCATTTGCTTTGGGTGCAAAATAGCTCTGCCACAGATGGAAACTTCTCTGTATCTAAAGGATTTTATAAGTACAGCAAACAGCTGGATCCCCTGAATGATAGGAGACAACAGTTAGTTGCTTGAGAAGGCAGATGGCCATCTTATTCCTCCCCTTGCCACTGTCTCTTGGTCTCTTAACCCCTACGGTGAAAAATACTCCCAAAGAGCTGAACCAATAAACATGGCAGTAAGGTAGGAACTAATGTTTAGGTGCTGCACTGAAATTTGTGATACCCTGAGCAATTAGGTATATACCTAATATGAAATTGGAGTCTGATCCTATTTGTTCTGCAGCTCCTAGAGAAAAAGACTCACTTCAAGTGTGTTTGTGCACAGTCAAGTCAGACACAGGAATTGGACCTCAGTGGAGACTTGTGTCCCACAGTCCCCCTGGACTAACCTCTCTAAGTACTCAGTGTAGGCTTGACATCTCAGCTTTTGCTTGAAAAGCATGGCATTGGTGTGGCCTCATGCCTTGCCTCCATTCCTTGGAGTAGGCCTGTATTCACTGTTGGGTTTGTCAGGTTCAGCGAACATGGTTTAAGCTCAGCCCAGAGATGAGCTGTGAAGCTTGAGTCTGTGCATCCTCTCTGGCCATGTGCATATTGCTGGGCTCTCCAAGGGCACCCATCTGCCGCAGCTCCTTGTGCAGCTGCCAGCTCAGTGTCTCTGTGGCTTGTTGGGTTTCTCTTCCATAAGCAAAATGTCTCCTGTTAGACTGTGCTTGGCTCTCAGGCTCATTCAGGGTTGTGGGAGGCAGCTGGAAGATGGTGAGTACCTAAGTAGTGGAGCAAAGTGTGCTAGATTGCTAACCATAGTCCAGCCTCCCCACAGCAACTCTGCCTGCACACACCTATGCTTTTGTGGCAGGTGGGCACAGTAGTTGTGGCAGGCTAAGGGCATTGTTGGCTAAAAGATGACACTGCTACTGCCTTGAGGTGTATTCTTGGAGGCTAGAGTCATGTGCAGTATAAATATATCCTCTTACTCTTTCATCTGAAGTCAAATGATGCCAGCCTATTTTATTAAATGCTATGTTGCAGTATGTACTCTGTGGGTGACTTTGTGAGTGATACTTTTTCCCACAATAAATTATTTGGAAATCCCCTACCTCTAGACCAGGGTGTTAATACCAGTCATAGCCCTTGCTTCCTTTCCATTAAGCTTGATTAAGTTAGCCATGGTTGTTACTTGCTGATTTTCCTCTGTGAGAAATCTACTGGCTGTCTTTCCTGGAAGCTCCTAATGGATGATTTTAACTACAGTGTTTATTGAGATATGCCAAGACCAAGATGTCAAGGTTGGCCTTGAGCATTTGTCTCTATGCTACTGGAAAATTTATTTGTGATGTAAAATGATTGCCAAGAGCCCATTAGATAACTTGATGTCCTCTGTTCCTGAGTATTTCCAAAGTCTGCTACAGGGCTCTGATCCCAAAATGCACTTTTAATAAACTTGCTTTTGCTTTGTTTGTTTTAATTTAAGGTACCATTTCTGCAAACACTTTTTGCCCTTGATACTGAGTTGGTTGTGCATATTAATTAAGGGCTATTAGCAGAGCAAGTGCAAAGCAGTGCAAAATGTGACTGAGCACATGTGCTGTGCTGCAGTCTGCAGTGTTCTGTGTTGTACCATTTTTTTATGAGATTTGAAAAATTACAGGTGAAAACATAGTCTTCCTTTATTAGCTGCTATTATTAGAGCCATATGGCTTGAACTGAGGAATGAAGTGTGCCTGACATGTATCAACCTAGTATGTCTCTGCAGGAGAATATAATTTTTGAAATGTAGATTAAAAGGAAAATGGAGGTGGGCTACTAGTGTTTACACAATTGCTCTAGAAAATGCCAGCTCTATTTCTGATTTTTAGGGTCATGCTACAGGGTCTCTGGAGGATGACACAGTGGTGCAGGACTTCTCTAGACGAATACTGATGTACTGGCATGCACTTGCATTCAGCTTTTTGTATTCTCTCATAAAATGAAAATCATCCTTGTTTGTGTAGAGGTTAACACGTGATACACAACACAAGTCCATGGAAGGTATTTGCATATTGGTGTGCTGCTGCTGTGCTCCTGAGTGAAGTTCAAGATAAGACCTTGACCATCCTTGCCTCACTTGTCATGAGATAAGAAAGCATGCTGTCACACTGCCTAAGAGGCTCTGTTTTTAGAAAGAAAAAAAATCCTCCTATCTAAAAGCAGTCTAATTACAAATTACCTGGATCGAAGAAGAAATTAGTCTTTTGACATACTACTTAGTATTTTGTTGTTTTATGCTTCTTGAATTTTTTTACCACTTCATCATCAGGTGATGGTCTCTCTCGAAGACAGGACCCTGCAGTGGGTAGAAACTGCAGATCTGGCCTGCACTGGGGATTACGTGAGCTTCTCCTTGTCCAAAGAGTGCTGTTAGTACAAGCACTGTGAACATCCAAGATTTATGGTGTGCTATTACTAGGAAAGTGCAATGCCTCTCTCTCTGTCTCCAGAATTACTGTGTCTAATAGGTCTTCAAACATGTACTTTTTTTTATTCCTTCTCGGGATAAGGAGGTTTATTAAGCAGTCTCTCAAAATCACTCCCAAATCTCTTCGCTCTTGTTATTTCTTAGTTATACAGGCCTGTAGGTGTTTCCTCTCTGCTACTTTTAGGGTTTAAGTAAGTCCTTGTTGGTACTGAGGGGCATTTTGACCAGGCTGGCAGCCTCGGGGTGTGAATACAGATCTGGGGAACCAGCCACTGCTCTGCTCTCACACTGTCTCCTTGTGCAGACAGGGATTCCAGCAATAGGCAGCATCCTGGGGTGAATGAAATCCCTATTCTATTGTCATATCTCACCCAGCTGCCATCACAGGAGAGCCTCATTGATCCAACAGCAGCCGCCACCAGCCTAGCATCAACTAGTAACTAAAAATAACACAGGGTGAAAAAAACCCACCTAACATCTAAATATAAATCTCTAATGCCTCAGCAGGGAGCGTTGCATATCCTAATCATTCAGTCAAATTGTTTAAAAATTGATTAATACTGGAAAGCATTATGTTTGCACCTTGGTCACTGGTCTCTCCTTATCTGAGTTCTTTCTTAAGAAGGCAGGAGTTTCCTTTTCCTTCCCTCCCAGTTCTCTGGTAGCCCTTCCCTTGCTTGTGGGCCCTTTCTCATAAGCCCCACTGCCTGCTGGAGTGGTGGGAGCACCATGCAGAGCTGTGCTGGCTCCTGCAACTCCCTCCCAAAGAGCAGCATGTTAGGGCTAGAGGAGGGGTCCAGAGGACACAGCGTGGCACTCAGGGCACCATCTCTTGCCATCTGCAAACTGTCAAGATTCCCACGAAGCCTGTTGAGTTGTACCACCCGGACTTGCCACCCACCCTTAACCATAGCACAGGTTGAATGAAATAACATGCAGGCATAGAGAAAATGGTGAGAGTAGATTTTTTTCCCAACCCTTCAGCTTGGCTGCCTTTGAAAATCAAGGGCTAGAGAGATTTCTTTCCTCGGGAACACATGCCAAGCAATCGTGTTCCATTGTTGCTGGCAGATTTGTTTTTGCACACTTCAGACAGGAAGAATGACACTCTCGGGGCGAAGACGCTGGCACAGAGCAGCGAGGTGGGAAGAGGGAAAAGAGCCAGAGAGTGGCGGGGAAATCTGCAGTGGCTTTGCAATGTTCCCTAGCAACCTGTGCCCCCAGAGCCACTTCCAGTGACTCCTCTTCATCAGCGCAGCTGCATGGGATGTGTGAGCCTCGCCGTGGTCTGACTCGCGCTATTTTGGGTTTAAAAAACGAAGCGTGTGATTGCAGTGCTGTCATGGGCATAAGGGCTTTGGATTGCTCTCTTGCACAGATGGGAGCAATTCACAAGAAGGGTTGGGAAAGTGACTTTCTGTTCTTGCTTGAATGTTGTCTGGTACCAGCTAGTAAATACTGTCTTGTGACTTAAAGACTTTGCGATGAGTAGATTAGATAGCTCCCCTACCATTTGTTTTTCCCATAAGGTGGTATTGCAGGGAGAGCTTGTGTCGATGTTTCTGGAGTAACTTCTTTCCTTTCATGCACTGCAGATGCACGTGGGTCTTTGCACAACAGACACGTGGAGCATTTTGCTGTCTAGGGCACCAGTGATAATTTTCTGAATGCTTCCTTGCCCACCATTTCCATGCTTCGGGCCAGACTCTCTGCATCCTGTCTAGCTTCTGGGAGGTTTTAATAGAGATTCAGCACTGACTGCCAGATGGGCATTCCTGAGGACCAGGACAAAAGACGCTGGCTATTTGTCAAACACAAATATTTATGGTCCATACAGTGGGTGCTCTGACTGTGCTGCCTCTTGCACCTGGAGTCAAAGCTGGAGATACAACATCTTGGAGATAGTAAAAGCAGGGCAGGGCCTGCTTAGGGCCCAACTTCTTTGTCTTACCATTTCTGAACAAAGTTTCTTTGATTTAGCATCTGGAACCATCAAGTAACTTAACACTGCACATGAGCTTCCTTTCATGTAAGCAACTTCACCCCTGAAGATGATCCGTAGGGCTTTCAGCTGGCTTTGCTCAACTCTGTTGCTGAATATGTCACAACTGCAATCACAGTCACAGAAGTATAAACAATAAAGCTGGAACAGACTTGAAGATCTGTCTGCTGCTCAGAGACAGGATCAACTCTGCCTAACCTATTCTTCACAAATATTTGTTTGTTCCTACTCTGAAAAGCCTCAGTGATGGAAATCACAGATTCTCCCCAGGCAATCTCTTCCAGCACTTTGCTGGCCTCACTGTTTCTCCTCCTCCGCATTGCAAACCTTCTACAGTGTGTGAGTTATTTTCCGATGACAGTCCTACACAGGAGGGGAAGCCTAAGCCTGTTATTTAATAGTGTAAAACTAATGCAGAGGGGCAGAAAGGGAACTTGGATAGCAGAATACATAGTTTTGAGGGAAAGAAGGGAAAGGAGTCTGTAAAGTGTTTGACATTCAAAACTTTTTTCTAGATATGCTTTTGAAAGTTGTGTGGCTCTTAGGAACAAGGGTAGCTGAGAAGGGAGGTGAAGGAGGCACGATTGCTCTGAAGGTCCTTTTCAAGAGGGAGCCAGCTCCTCAGAAGGAGCAAAGAGAGAGAAGGCCCTGAAAAAAATGTCAGGGCCCCATGAAAGCCAGGCTGATATGGGTCCTACAACTGGGGACAGGAACTTTTAACTAAGCCCTAGAGTGTCACCTGCAAGGAAGCAGGTTTCAATTACCCATATCCCCAGAGAGTGGGGTCTTTGTCTGCAGTTTTCGCTCTTGGTCTGGCAGTCTGGGAACCAGTTTTCTCCCTGTGTCATATGTTCATGTGAAAGACAAATGCAGCTGAGGACTCAGGGGGCTGCAGTTAGTCTGGGCCAAGCTTGGACAGCCTTGTTGACTCAAAGAGTGCCTCTCGACCAGCCAGTGTACACCTGAGTACATTGCTCACTTTGGCATGCTGAGCTAGATCCTCCGCTGCTGTGTAAATCAGCGAGTTCCCTGGAGCGACTCTGATTGGCACCGTCTGAATGTCTAGCCCATCCTTTTCAAGTAAATTCTGCAGCAGAATTATATATATATATATTTATCTTTGTTTTTCCCCTTCAGCCTTTGCTCAGTCAACCTGCGAGCTGCTTAATCATTAAAAAACAGAAGGAGGCTGCTGCTGTTGTTGAGGTTGAATAGGACATGAAAACAGTTCATGAGAAAAGTGATCTTTTTAATACGTCAAAATGGTCCATGTGCAATGTTATGTCCTACCACAGTCCTCAGTCTCCTCAGTTCTAATTGCACACGCCACCACCTCTTCCAGTTGGCTGAATTCTTCACGAAGTGCTGCTCAACCAATTAGTGAGATAAACTCGTCTGCAGCCAAAGATGTATGTGGGCAGCCTTCTTAGCTGCATCTCTGTGCATAGAGGAATCTTTTGACAACTAAACATGGATCTTGTTGAACTGTCAGTTCTGCTAACTCTCCCAAGTGTCTCTTATTTATTGAGCCATCCGACTCTTCCTGACTTCCTCAGAGTGAGTCCCAGCCTCACACAAAAGATGGCACAGAAATGCAGCTTGAGCATGGCCCTCTGAGAAGACTGAGTTTCCTCAAGCATCTGGTACCTTGAACAGTGTAGGTCGTTAGGTCTATATGTCAGTTCAGTGGCTGTGCCCTCAGGATGGCAGCAGCCTTAGGGGCTGCAGCTGTAGAAATTTAGATTCCCTTCCTTAGTGCACAGCCCAGTTTGCCTACCAAGATCCTGGGGCTTTTTGAAAGGTTAATGGGAAAGCAGAGGATGGGGCACAGCAGTAGAATAGCTCAGAATCCAGGAAATCCCTTATTCCCTTCTGCCTCCAGCAGCAAGCAGGGAATTTCTTCTTTTTGCTCTTTATTCTATAGGTAGTTCTGTAGCACACAGCACAAACTGCAGCACAAGCACGTATGTGCTTACCATCTTGAGCCTCATGGCCACAAAGCAGTTTTTCATTTGACTGGAAAGCATGCCTGTGACAGACATTGGATCACACACTACATGTGGCAGAGAAGTGGAAGGGAGGAGTGAAAGGGAGGAGGATGTGACATTGAAATCCAATATAACCCTTCCATGTGGGAATCAAGAGAGACTGAGGGTGTAGTTCTCTGCCCTGGCTGCCTACCCTTCCTGATGTCCCATCAAGAATGCACACACACACATGGTGCCTGGAAGCATCTGACCAATCCCATAGGCTGAAACTGCTGTTTTTGCTCAGCATTGGATAGTTCTTGGACAAGGGAAGTGATTCAGTAAAATCATCTGATGCTGACACTTCTCATTTTCTCTTGCTTCCCCGCTTGCTCCCTGCTCTGAGGTGACCATTAGTCCATCTTTCCATTTTGTCCAGCCCCTTCACATATTAGTCTTCCGTAAGCCACTCTCCTTCAGGTAGTTGGTGCAAACAGCTCTCTCTCCATGGACTCTTGCCAGCTCTAGAACCTCCTAGCCAGGCTTCACTTTCTCTTAATCTCCTCCTCATCCCATCCTTTCCTTTGGTGCTGGGCTCTGGCTCAAATCATTTACTACATGCTGTCTTCTGACTGGTCTTCCACTCTTCCCACCAGCACTTCTCTCTTGCCTTTGTAGTTCTGCCTTTTGGATTGCTGTATTTGTGTTGGTAAGAGCTAAGTTTTCTTTCTGCTGTCTTATCTCCCCATGTTGCCAGAGCCCTCATTCCAGATCTGACCTTGACTTCTCTGCTTTTGTGGCTCTTCTCCGCCAAGGGCCATCTCCTGCCCTATGCATGAGCAGGATCATAGCATCCACAGCAGGAATAGCACAGCCAATTCAGATCTTCGCTCCTATTCCAGCAGCTTACAAGGATAAAGTTGAGATCCATGGTGAAACTTCCTGCTGCATTTTTTGGTAGCCCGTAATCCCTGCTTTCTTGACTCCCTCCCACAGTTTGGCCACCAGACGGAGTGTGCTGGGTCTTCAGCCTGTGGTTCTCTCTGAGGGAACGTCATTCCTCATCTCTTGCTGCCTTTTCTCAGCTCCCACCTCCCTCATGATTGTGGGAAATTCTTCAGCAGGGACAGTATTTCAAGGGAGAATTAGATCTTTTATTTGAGTAATACTTAACTGCCCTGGACTCTATTACAGGAGAATTATGACTTTGTTGAAAAATTTCTACTGCTGTGAGCCAAATGAGAGATCATTTTCATAAGTACATTGGGTGAAATAAATGATAATCTAGATGACGGGCATTTACCCTGGCCTTTTTCCTCCAAGTGCAGTATAGAATTTGGCACTGCTTTCTTCTGAAAATATTATTTCTGATTATCCTGAGGTAATTGATAGTGAAACATGTACAAGCAGCAGTGCTTAGGCTATCAAGATGACATTCACTGGGGGCTGCAGCCCTTCACTCTCTCCTCCTTCTTTTCTTGTGCGTTCCTCCCTCTGCTCCTGCTGGCACTGTTTAATTTCACCACCTTTTTCCTTACTGCCATTGTGTTCTGTCCTCTGCCTGATGTTGCTCAGCATCACAGGAGCACCTGCAAGTACAGCTAATGCCTTGTGGGTGCGGCAGCACCGCGAGCTCGCTGTCCAACCCTTTCCAGGCTCTAATGTGATTGAGGAGCGTTAGGTCTGTGAGCAAACTGCCCACTTTTGGTGGGCACCTCCATCTCACAGAAGGTGAGAGGGTTCCCTAAGTTTTCAAACACTAGTCATGACCAACTCCAGTCTGGTAATTTTGTAAAGAGGCCAATGTCCTTGCCTGGGCTGGAGGCAGCAGAGAGTCCAGGCTCAATTGTTAGAAGTGGCACATGGGGTCTGCTCTGCACTGCCAGTCCGGGTGATTGCTTCTCATGAATTAAATAACATGTGTTTGCAAATGGTACTTGATATGATGTTAGATGGCTGAGCTGAGATTCAGGCAACCCACAGACACCTACAGATGAGTCTCCATGGGGAGAATTAATTGTTTAAATACAGTAAAGCTTCAGTCTCTTACAGGTGAATAAAGCAATTCAGCAACTGAACCATCCATATTGATGGTATAAAATACAGAGACGCTGTAATTGAGGCAGAGATGAGATGAACTGTGATCTTTACAGATTGTCTTGAGCTGTGTCAGTACCCTTTGAATACTATTCTCTACAGTCTTTCACCACAAGACTGGAGGTGCAAGCAAATGAGCTCTCCCTCTGACGAGTAGCAGTCTTCTCATTATTATTTGGAAATTCTCTTTTCTCTTGCATCACTGGAAAAGGTGTCACTTTGAAAAGTTTTTGTCACCCTTGAAGCACACCTCAACTGAGAGGTGAGCACAGTAGATGATCTGGGCAGAATGCAGATGTCTGGACTGTCTCTTAAATTTCTGCCTTGTTTTCCCTGACTCAGTCACTGAAAATCGAATGAAGGACCGTACTGAGCACTTACGGTCTCTGACGTGTTCAGAGCTTCCAATCATCTTTCCAAAGGAACTTGTACCCATTGTATTAGGAAGGGTTGGCATCCTCCAGTAACCACTTCAAGAAACATGGCCTGTGCAAAGTTAAAACTAGCAAAGTTCTTAGAGCAAAAGCAACTACACATGAAGAAAAGAGAAGAGGTAATTTTGGAATCAGAACCTAAGTAAAACAGAGAAATCTTCCATTTGTGAAATAAGAAGTTTCTGAGTCCAGTAGGACTTTGATTTGCTTTTGCCACGCTATTGATTTCTCTATTATTATTCTTATCACTTTTATTTATACACAACTGTTGAGGGGTATGTTGAAAATGTTATAATCTTAGCAGACAAAATGTAGGCACATGTGAGTGAAGGGAGGCACAATTTGGGTACTAAAGGTAATTAATAATAGTCATAATTTGTACTCATTCAGCATCTTTCATTCAAAGATCTCAAAGCATTTTGTAATCAAGAGTTCATTGAGACTCTCCAACTCTCTTGAGACAGCCAAGCATTATGAACACCATTTATAACAGCAGGGTGCAGGATCCGACTGGTTAAGAATATTCCCGAGGATAAAGCTCAGGAATCCTGCCCTCCAGTGCTGTAGATGTTGAACCAAGCACCCACTCCAGTCTGAGAAGCTTTTATTTTACTGTAATTTTTATATATAATCTTTTAATGTTAAACAAAATATGTAGTCTTCATTTAAGTCACTGGTGTCCTGGGAAGTGTAATGGCCCATGTCACAGTTGACTAAAAGTGAGACTACAGATAGTAGGTTAAACACATTTGGTTAACCATTTGATTGCTGTTATAGTTTTCACATGAAAAAAGCTTGTATTAAAACCTGTCTTGATGATGGAAAGTGATGTGATTTTAGGTTTCTTTGTGTATTAAAACAGAAACACAATTTGCATATTTTAAGTATCTTTTCTAGCATATTCAGGCATCTGGCAAGAAAGCTATATTTAAACTGTTAATACAGTATGAATGCAAGTTTCACATGCAAAATTAGTGCCACTAAAATGGTGAGATTTATTTTTCTTTTGAAACAAGTGATGCCCCAGCAGTTCTGTTTTTGTTACCTGATAAGGCACTGCAGCTGGGGCAGCCTATTTTTTCACTAGGCAAGGAACCTGAACCGCAGGGCAGGTGTTGCTCGTTGCAGCAGCGCCCGCTCCAGCCCCCAGCTCCCCATGGTGAATGGTGGTGAGATCCCTCGGCGCTGCGGTCGCTGCACCGGAGGTGTGTGTAAGCCCATCATGCCGTGTCACTTTTCATTGTCTGTGAAAATGGTTGAGCTCTGCCTTTGTGAAGTGCTTTGCAGATGAAAAACTTAAGAAAGGGCAAAGCTCAATTATTTCCTTGGATTTTTAAGGACGTTTGTGGAAGGGTAGAATTTGGAAGGAGGGCACTTTTTTCAGTCGTTTCATTGTGGCAGTGAATTGTCTGGGTGAGTTGTGTACTGTGTCAGCAAACACATCTCTTTTCATCCGTAGGAATATTGGAGCATTCCCATTTTTATTAGGGTTGCCTCTGTGCTTGTCCTGTGAGATGGGACTATGGCTCAGTTAGTGGGGAGTCTGTGAGCCCCTCCTTGGAATGCCAGTCAGTGGCACTGGAGTCCCCCACAGCTTGATGTCTTTCAGTGGTGCGGCCTTGGACTTGCACAAGGCAGCTCTGTGTAGGTCTTGAGGCTCATCACCTGCCCAGGCAAGAAGCCCTTGATGGCACTGTGCACCCCAAAATGTATAGCCAAGATGACAAGAAGCAAATTCAAGCCCTTGTACAGCACATCCCTGTGCAGCTTGGAACCAAGGCTTTGAGACTTTCATCTCATATGGACGCTTGTGGCTCCTACTGTGAAATGCAGATTTTGACCTGTTTATAGCAGTAACTATAATAATTAATTAATGCTTTGAAGGCCATCCTAGAAACCTATAGTATTACAACAGAAAGGAGGAGAGTTGATAAGCAGCCTTTGGGGTCTTTACTGCTCGTGATGATATATGGAAGTAAGAGAGTGTTTGATTCCAAGCCCAGAGAGATGTGACAAGGCAAGCAGCTTAGAGCAGAATGAAGCCTTCAATCTTGGAACAATAGACGAGTAAGCATAGGGCCTCCTGATGTAATTTTATGAAGCAGACTAAGCTCTTCCAGCCAAAAACATAGGGCTAAAATGATGCAATCTCTTTGTTTGCGTAAGGGTATAATGGCGGTGCTTCATTCTCCCACTCAGTAGTATCATCCAGCTTGTGCCATGAGTTCCTGGCTTTTTCTGAAAGTGTCTAAACTGTCTGTTACCAAAATAAGTGAGGTTAATGGAAAAACAGCCTGCTCCCCTTTTCATACAAGATAAGCCTTAACAAGTAAAGTGTATTTGTGTAGTGATAGAGCTGAGAGGCCCCAGGGAAGATCAGGCACTGCTGAATTTGTTTCTGTATATACATTTAAGCACCAATGTGACATTAGAATGGAGTATTTTATAGGTGTTCCTGTGTGAAATAGAGCTTAATGTTTCCTGAGATAACATGTAAAAAAATTTATTCCTTGAAGATCTCTTTGTTTTGATTTTACTAATAAGAAATGGCCAAGGTTGCTCCATAAAAATCTAGCTCATCTGATGTTAACCCCGAATATATAAACAGTCCACAAAATCCAGCAGAAAGAACTTGCCATAATGTCAGTGGAAGGTGTCATTTAACACAGTCGTGCTCAGTGCAGAAGCAAGAAGCAGATAGCAGTGTTTACAGATTATCCAGCTATTATAATGCCTAGCAAAAATAACTAGCTCTTCCAGATTCAAAACATTAGTGAGAACATGAAGAATAGCAAGAAAAGCTACTTAGTTTGCTTGCATATAATAGCATAAAAAAATTCAAGGACAAAACAGTCATGTTCATTTGTTACCATGCTTGATGATTGATAAAACACTCTGTGTAGTCACTTACATTGTAGAAGCTTGGAGAGCTCTTCAGGCACTGATTAATTAAGAGAGAAATATTGTTAAACCCATTTTACAGAGTAATTTGGATATATGTATGGGGATCCTGTTGAATTCAGTGTAAGTACACAAAGACCAAGATTTCGTTTTCATGACTGTAAGGTAAAAACTGTGGTCTAGTGAGTCAAAATAGACATCTGTATGAGCAGCCTGAGTTTTGGAAGTCTGGGAAACTTCTCAGCTCCTTAGTGATTTTGCATTCTGGCTCTATTGTCTTGCTTTAAAAACTATCAACAAGATACCTGCCCTTTCTATCTGATCACATCCCAGTTTCACGGTATAAGAAAAAAAAACGAAACAGTTGTGCAAAATTGCAAGCTGTGAAGTTAAAACAGAGAAAAACATTTTTATTGTTATTATTACTCAGATTCTGTGTAGCTTAATGTCACAAGAGATCACTGAAACTAAGGGCTTAGCAGGATTAGAATAGGACAGGCAGTGTGCTTGGATAGCTAAGTAAGGATACAGTTACAATAATGAGGTTTAAAAATAAAGAAAAATATCCTCTAGAGCTTTGAAGCAGTTACAAAACTGTCCTATTTCAAACCAAGGCAGTGTTTTAACAAATGAGGGCTCTGCTGCCAGAACTGTGTGTTCTGGATTGCTGGTTTGCTATGGGAGGGGATGGTGGGTCAGGTAAGTAGCAAGGGAACCGGTGGCTTGTCCCACTCTGGCATGTCCTGGAGGAGCCCTCTCTCCTGCCAGCCCAGACTTGTGATTTTGGGCTGCTGGTATGGGCCAGAGGGCACTGGCTGTCAGTAGAAATCTCCTAATGCAGGGCAGCTTCCTCAAAGGATTTTTGATGAGATATTCTCCGACCAGGAATAAACCCAGGAATGTGTGTGTTGCAGGGATTTCAGGCAGAATTGTCTTTTCAGGAATCTGTACGTACTCTGGCAGCTGTAACCTTTCACTGGGAAAATAAATCAAGATTTTTTTTTTTTCCTAGTACTTCTCCTCAGTAAGAGTTGGCCTTAATTATAAACTGAATTACAGCTGTAGGGAATCTTGATATTTCTTTGGGAGTGTGACTGATGAGAGACATGGCACCATGCTGAATTTCTTGCTCTTAAAGTTTGCAATTGTTTTGAATAGTCAATACTTTAAATGAAAGAGTGTGGTCTCTGAATAAAAAATATGCTGTGATGCTATTTAACTATTCGTTTAACTGATGAGCAGTTTTGGTGAGTGACATGAAAGGAAAGGACCAAGTTTGTGCAGATGAACAAGGAGAAAAAAATTAACGGGAAAGTCACTATCAGTAAAAGGTGTTTCTGGCTGCCTTTCAATTACAAATTGGGCTAATTCTGCCTTCTGAAAAGAAGAAAATGTCCATGTTTCTGTATTTGGGAACACGTAATTGAAGTTATTTTCTCTCAGAGAGAAGAAGCTTCTTCTACAATATTTGCAAATGGACAAGAAAAATTACCACATACAGTGTATTCTGAGTGATGGTGCATTCATCACAGCATCGTCTTCAGATGTCTTTGTGGATTTTGCACTGCGGTTTTTACCCATTCGGGTAAATATTTATGTGTGGATGAGGAAGGTTCTCGTTGGTGAATGAACCACGCTGACTGCAGAGCTCCCTTTTCCGGGCAGCCCTTTCGTCAGAGACATCTGATTACCAGCGAGGTCTGGAGTAGAAAACACGTGCCAGGGAAGCACTGAAACAAGTATCAACTTCGTGTACCAAAGTAATTATGCAGTGATTCCACCCGACTGCTTCTTTTGACCTGGCTTTTTAGGAACTGAACTTTAATGAGGAAGATGAGCCAGATGTTGTTGCAGTGCTTTGATAGTGGCACAAGCGATTAGCTCGCTTTCTTTGTAGCATGAAGATATTTTCTGCCACAGGTTTTAACCCTGGAAGTGCTGGCATTTTCCTTAACATCCCGTTAACTAAGCGTGCAGGACAGTGTTTATTCAGGGATGATTTTGCATTTGCACCCTGCAGTCTTCTTCTCTTCCCTGAGCTTGCTTCATATTTGATGGCAGTAGCAGAGGATGAACTGAGGTGCTTATGCTTCCAAAGCATAGTCCCTCCTGCCAGCTTTTTGCCAACCATGGCTCTTCTCCATTTTCCTGGGTCAGTTTATCATCCCTAATGTTTCTGTGATTAGTCAGACAGAGTGGTGTTCAGGCAATTTGGGAGGCTGTGTCACAATTTGGTGCAGACCCCACCTTTGAGATGTGTCTAGCTAAGGAAGTGGATATTTGTGTGCATTGAGGCATCATGGAGAAAGAAAATGCATGAAAGTAACTGTGGTGGATCAGACAGCAAATTGTATTTCTAGACAGCCTTGATCATTGTACAGATCAGGAAAAAATAGAGGAAGCTTAATATAAACAACAACACCACAATTCCCTTTTGTAAGGAAAGCCAGTGTTATATTTTTACCCTGACCTAACAAAGGAGGAGGAAGGAAACTGTTTTGCTGAAACAAGCATTTTGGATTGGACTAATACACTTTTCTCTCTATGGTTGTGTGTGTGCATGTCCCAGCAAACTCGACAGCACGTTCATATGCATGAAATGCATTTTCCTGGAGGTGTGTAGTCAGCATGTGCCATGCAAGGAGCAAAAAGATGTGCCTAGCACTACTTAAAAGCTGGTCAAAAAGGCATAGCATTTAATTCAAAATAAGTTAAAAGTGTTGTGGTTGATATTGGTTATTTTTGCTGACATTGGGTACTGGATAAGAAATCTGCCTGATTTGGAAAAGTGCAGTGTAGATAAAATAACAGAGTAGCATATTTATTGTGTGTATGAGGCAATGTGGCCTCCAAAACCAGAGAGAGTCAGGCAGAACTGTTGGTCTTTCCTTTTAAATGGCCTAGTCCAAGCCCTTACTGAATTAGACATGGATGGACTCCCTGATCAGGAGATATAGGAAACCAGCGCAGAAAAGAGAGAGAGAGAGACTTCACAGCCTGGGGTGTCCTTCCAAAGCCTAGCTGGTGGTGGCCTGAAGGTGCAGTGGCTTCGGGTTGGAGAGTGTTTAGTGTAGGTAGGTCTGCAACACTGAGTTCAGCCCTCCTGGGCTGTGCGCAAGGCTCGAAGGCGTGGGGCTCACAACATCCTGGATGCAGGTTTAGTCTTTGCCTCAGAGCCCATGTGATGGCCAAATTGCTTCAGCTCCATGTATCTCGTTTCCCTTTCCTATGAACAGACATGCAGCCTGTGCCTTCTGTTTTGGTCTGTTTGTATTACAGGGCCCAAGGTTAGGCAGTGTGTGAGATGATGTGTGGACAGAGCCCAGCAGAAGAGGCTGGAGCACAGTGCTTCCATGCTTGTGTGTCTCACTGGTGAATCCTAACAGTGGAAATACAGGGACAGGGGCCATTGTTGGCTTCGGGCTGTACTGTCTTCTCCATACAAAGTCTAGGAGAGGAGTCTCTGCTGATGGGATGGCAGTAGTCATTCTTTTCTACATGGAAACTGACATGGGTACAATAACTGAAATAATACTTTGCGAAGCTCAGTTGCTAGATTGATTTCTCAGGCTAATAAGTCCTTGGCTGCACTTGCTGTGTTAAAATATATGTTCAGGTGAGATTCATGATCAGCTCTTAGAAACAAGAGAGCAAAGGGAGAAAATATGTTCTTCCAAGATTAAATGCTTAACATTTGACACCTTTAATTGGCTTATTTATAAACATTCTATTTTTTTTTCTTAGAGTTATGCTATTTATTATTTCTAATGAAGTACCTGTAGACAAGCCTTCTAAAAGCAGCCACAAAGTACTGGCCAAGGGAATCTGAATGTTCTGGGTCAAATACCCGGCTCTGAAACTTCTAGTGATGTGAATGGCCTTATCCCCACCCAGATGATGTATCCGACACAGATGGCACTTGCATGAATTAGATAGCAAATGCAAGTCCTGTGCACCATACTGCCTGCCTCCCCACATGGAAAAGTAAGTTATAGTAGCCCAAACATATCAACATGGCTGTATATGTACAATAAAGTCTACTGCTCTGTGTGTGGACATTCAGGATTTCCAGATGTTCAACAGCTTCCTCAGAGCAACTGCTAGGTAACTAGAATTCCTGGAGAAATGCATAAAGTCCTTAAATATTGCTCAGGAAAAAAGCATAAGCCAAAAGAGAAAACATCTCTGGGAAAACCTGAATATATATATCTATATTCTCAGTCAGGGAGGCTGCATGTATGGAAAACAGACCTTGCACAGTCCTACATGAAAATTTACCCAGCCTGGTACTTATTCCAGGTACACATTTTTTCCCAGGTGATTGTGCCACCCCTCTCCCTTGTGCACTGCTGCTACTCCACTAGAGAGCAATTGTTTGGCAGGCAGTGGGTGCCAACTGCTGCATTGTGTGTGCACAGCAAATCCAGCCCTTCCAGGGAGCACAGGCATGTGCTCATGGGTTCAGTGCCTATGCGATGTAGATCAGGCCAACAAGTATGGAGGGTGATGGTGTACAGCTTATCATGGACACCAGAAAAATAAGTATGGCAAGGTCAGGAACATGCAAGTGTTTGGTTTCTGAAAGTGGATGATTGAAGTGTGATTGCTAATCACCATTCTGAGACCTTCTCTATGTTGATTGATGTCTCATTTGAAATCTCCTTCTTACCTGAAAGAAAAAAGTGGGAAGGCATTTGGTTAATTCTCTTGCAGCGCAGTGCTTTAAACCTGCTATTCTTTGTTGAACATCACTGGCTCAATAAAGACCCATTGTTTCAGATGTAGTCTATAAACCAGATAGAAGCAACCAGTGCATTGCTTCTGCAGTGATTTTGCATTTTCTTGCCATTTAAGTAGGTATGGAGCATGAAAAAATGCTTCCTTGTTTCATATCAGAGGTCCAATCCTTGTTGAAGGCAGCAATTAATCAATGGATATCACTTGCTTTACTGAAATGCTGTGTTTCATAAATAAGTTAGTTTTCATATGCAAGTCTTTCAAGAAAGCAATGCACACAAGGAAAACTGCTGTCAGCATTTTTTAATCCTGAAATGACCGAGTTTCTGATTATGGACACCAAACTTAGCTTCTTCGAAGAAACTTCTAGGCATAAGACTATTTCTGTGCTTCTCAAAATATGCCCATACTTCTGGTGTTTTCCAGAGAGAAGATGCTCTGAAACAGGCTGCAAATACTGTATGCAGCTGTTAGCATATGAAGGCCAAGAGATCTCAGTTTCTACACACATATTAGAACTTTTGTATCCCTAGTACTAAAAATCTGTGGACCATCTCCTGAGCTCACTAATGTTAACAGCAGGATTTGTGTAAAAATAAACAAGAAGAGAACATAACTGGCATCTTGGGATTATCTGTCTTTGTCCATATACTCCACAACTGTCGGAATGATTGTTCTAGGATCTTTTATGTTGCATTGTTAAGTGATGGAAGGTTTGCTAAGTCCAGACTTAAGTACTTCCAAAGCCTTTTTCAGTGTTGGGAAATGTTTGTATCAAGTTATGCTTGGAATAATTTTCTCCTTTATTTATTATTATGTGCTACCCAGTAGACACCTAATTATGAGACAGAATACTTCTCATTTTAGGAGGATATATAGCACTTCACTAAATGTTTTTCAGAATCCATTTTCCTTACATTAAGTAAGATGTTTACTTTCTTGAATCCCTTAGGTTTTAAAAAAAGCAAAAATAAGACAAAGAATGAAGTTCAACACTGAACAGCCAATACACCCTCTTACTGTGTGTGAATACTTTTATATCACATCACGTCCTTTTTTTTTTTTCAGAGTGGGTATCCAAGCTCTGGACCTGCATCAAGCACTCCTGCCTTCAGGCCTGAGGATGAGCTGGAACATCTGACCAAGAAAATGCTGTATGACATGGAGAATCCTCCCTCTGATGACTACTTTGGTGAGCCATATCATGAGTGTCTATAGCCCTCCTCTGTATTTACCAGGTGCAGTAACAGGGAGGCCTGACAGCTGCACTGGTAATGTAGTGACATTCCTATTGATGGATGTGCTTTCCATGCTTGGGCTAGAAATGTAATCATCCGTAGGAATTCCTCTGTAATTTCAGCATAAATCTCATGCTCATTCACTGGATGTTTGTAGTCTTTCTGGTTATAAAGTTGGATTTTTCAGTTTCTGGTTCATTTTCACACCATCTGTCCCCCAGCTTCTAGGCTACCTGTCTGAACTCAGGTGTGGTGTGCTGTCTTGCCTGCCTGCCCCATCCCTTCTCATTGCAGCTGCAAAAAACCTGGCAGTGTAAATGTGTTCTGCTTCTAAGGCATGGATTTCCATTTTCTGTGTGCTGGCATAGATTAAAAGGAAATCTGTTTTGAGTCAATCAGGTTGGTTATACATGGGGACCTGTTAGCCCAGAACTGGGTCTAACAAGTGCAAGCAAGACAAATCTGAACTGATTCGCTCATAACCATGTCATCTTCCTCGCCTGGAAAAAGATAACCATCTAATTTCCTTCTCGAGTAGTACAGAATGGAATTATCTTAGGCATCTGTAGGTGTAGAATGTGTGTCTTGCTTTTATATGATACGTAGCTGGTATGGCCACTGAACTCTGTTGAAGTCGAGAGTCTTGGGCACATTTGATGCATCTGCCTGTATTTCTTACAGGCTGTAATTGTTGTCTGGAAACAAGCTGCTACAGTTCATAGAGTTAAAGACTGGGACAAGCTGTTCATTTTGTTTTCTTTATCTTTCTTTATTTAATTATTTCTTAAAAACTTCATTTAGATTGCCCCCTAAGTCTATTTGCTATAGAGTTTGGGTGGACCAAAATATTTCTGATTTAAAGAAACTTTTGTGGTCTGGTTTAATCCAAAAGCAGGTGGGACCAAGGTTTTACTAATAAACAAGGATCGTGCAGTGGCAAGAATCTGATAACACAAGCAGGTTAAGATGTTCTCATCAAACAAGCATTGCCCTTGTAGATGAGGTTGATATCAGTCCCCATTCTCCATCAGTACCTTCTGTCTTCTGTGGTCTCCACCCTCATAACCAAAGTGTCTTCTCTGTCAACACTGGTTGTCATCGGAATTGATGACTATCACTGATCTGAGGTGTGAGCAGGAATGACTAATTAAATAGAAAATAGCCAGAGAGCATTTTCTGTGTTGCTATGTTTGACTTCATCTTTGCCCATAGCCATTTGGGTTCACTCTCTGATGTTTTAAACACGAAGCAACAACCAAATAAACATAATGTTTAGCCATTAGCTGGGAAGGCAAGAGGGAGAAACTTCTATCCTGCTCCCTTCAGGCAAATGGCTGAAGCCCTGAAGTATAAGATTTGATTACAGTAATTTTCTTAATGCGTAATTGTGTGGCAGGAGTTGGTTGATGGATCAGAGCCCCATCCAGTTTTCCTTTTAGCCCAAGAAGGTAGGCAAATGAACAAAGAACTTGGACATGCACAGGCTCCAAGGTCAGAAAGGACCTTGCCATTATTCTGCGTAATGTCTTACTCTCAGTTTGTCCCAGAAACATGATTGAATCATTACTTTAAAAGAAATAAAAATCTAATCTTATCTTAAAGACTTCGAGCAATGGTGAGTCAACCACCTACCCTGATAAGCTGTTCTAGTGATTAATTTTCCTCACAGCTTGGAAATTGCTTCCTGAAGTGAAGCTTTAGTTTTGTTTAGCACTTGTGTTTATGAAGCTGAAAAGCTCAGATTTTGCAGACTAATATTGTATGACTAAGATGGCTCTGCTCTTTTTGAGAGGGTGGTACTTCAAAGTTTCTTCATCCAAAAGGGATGCATAGCTGAAACAGTTGGAACATAACATCTCTCAATGTTAGGTCATCAATTTGACGCTCAGGTGGGAGGTCAGACCAGTGCCATGCCAATAGCTCTTAATTCAGCAGGAGACAATGGAAAGGAGGCCTCAGAGCATGTAGAAGTTTTGCCAGTGTTTAAGTGATGGTATGATCAAAGATGGAATAATCATGCATGATGCAAGATGGAAGGTGAAAATCAAATATTAGTCCTACTTTGGGCAGGTGATGTGTAATTACAGACTCCACCTGATGAATTTTCTAATTGCACTGAAATTCATCTCTGAAGCAGTGTCCAGCCTTGTGATGTGCAGAAGAACCATGTATTGGGCTGTTCATCTACTCAGCCTTCTAAGCATGCTATGCCCCGCACAGCCATTTGGGAGCATAACAAAGTATATAGTGCTGGAGCACAACTGCTTTTTATGGTTGGATACAATCAAAGAGGTAGGCTGCCCTTATCCTCCTAGGTTTCTTCCAGCCCAAGCTCCTCCCTGGGGGAAGATGGTCTCTGGAGTCACAGTGGATGAAGCTTTTCGTTATGGCAGTGCAGGCTGGGAGTTTTGTACTAATTCTGGCTATGTCAGAACTAAATACCCATCTCTACTTGAGCTGTCAGCCAGTGCCTTTTAGTAACTTCATGTTCATGTGGAAAGAACAAATTAAGTATGGGAGGAAAAAAAGAGTCTTTCAGCTTTGGTTAACTCTCAAACAATATCTCTGCCCTTGTGCTTTATTTGTTTAGGATGGTAGTGTGGACTGTACAGGATTCATATGGCACATTGATCAAATAATCAGAAAAAGGACAAATGGGCAGAGACATTGACTCTGATTTGCATTAAATATCTTATGCCTGAGGTCTAAATGCCGTGGTAATTGTAGCATACAAGATAGCTGTCAGCTAATCACTTTTATTAGTTTGAATTTAGAAAACTGGATTTCAGCATATTAAAAGTCGGTTAAGTGCAGATAGGTTTTGAATTGAGGAATCTAATTAACCTTGCTAGAAAGCTGCAAGGCGTTATATTAAGTCATGAAAATAATTTGTTGGAATAATTACATTTGAAGTGTCAGGCTGGAGAAAGGTCATTTTACTTGGCCCGCCAGCACTTTGGGATCTTTTCTGTAACCATTGTCCTTCTTCAGTTTCAGTTTCCATATCTCAGGTTTTCCATCAAGTCATCTTGATTCTGGAGTCAGCAGCATCTGCCCAGCAGTGGGCATAGTGGAGGTTCCTTGGGAGGGAAGAAGATTGGGAGTCACTGAAGTTGTCTCTTTGCCCTGGACATGCTGGCTGGTACAGCTGGCAGACCAAGTGAGCTGGGCTCAGGAGCAGGACAGCCAGCACTTCCATCCAGTCTGTGCTCATTGCACTTCTCTGCAGCATTCCTGGGAGGAAATTACTGAAACTGGTTTCAGGGTTGGGGGAACTGTTCTAGGCAGTGATTGCTCATGCAAGCACACACAGCTGGCAGCATGGCACGGATCACACTGACTTCCTTGGGAGCCGGGGTGCACAGTAGGAGCCAGGAGCAGCATGCTGGAGAGACACTTCGGAGCAGCAAGATCACAGTTGACAGCTGTGTGTTGCCTAGACTTATCACAGCAGCACCATCCAGTCCCTGGGAAATATTCTAGCTGCCATTGGCGAGGCAGTGCTTAAGCATGGAGGTATAATTACTAAGTGTAATAATTTTTTTAAAAAGGCACCATAAATTTTTTTGGAGTTAAACATGCATGTTGGGTATTCTACCTAACTTAATTTTGTTAAGGCCATACTACTATAAGTCTAAGCACTCCAATCCTTGACATATGTCCCCTCCTATCCTCCTGTAGGTTGTAGAGTATGGAGTGACTTCTCCTGGGAAGTCCTTGGCAGATCAGCAAATCAAAGGCTTTTAAGTTTAAGCTGCTCTTCCTTCTTTACAGCTGATTCAGTTGCTGATCTGTGGTAGTTGGCTGTCTTTAATCAAATCCCTTTTTATTAGAAAGGATTCCCAAATGTGTTATGCACTGTGTGGTAGAGATAGTTTCTCTCTATCACAGCCCTCCCTGTTGATAAATGTGCTATTGTAGACAGGCATGTCTGATTTGTTTGAAAAAAATAATACTTTGTGGAGTGGAAATTGGTTAAGGTTGAGGGAGAAGAAATGGATACTTACAGGAGATTAGAATGAAACTATCAAAATTGTTTGTCGGCTACCATGGGAAATTACAGCCCTTGATTTTGCATTTAAAAAAAACCCAAGAAAATACACACATACAAAGATCACAACTGTTCAGGACCACTGTTTCAAGTCTCATAGAAAGAAATTACTTCTGGCAGCTTATCAGTCTCTATCACCATGCAGACAGTGCTGATTAAGACTGGAAAAGTGCCACTGGGGCCCCTCATCTCCTGTTGCCTTCTGGACTATGTCCCAGCTGAGTCACTCCTCACAGCAGAGTTTCCCTGACTGGTGAGAAGAAACTCTCACTGGTATTTTACCATAGCTCAGAGCTACCAAAGGAGCCACCAGTTTTATGTATTGGATAATATAGTACTTTCTTTTTGTAGTTCCACTGTGCTGTAGGGATGCACATGGGGAGAAATGATCCCATTGGAAATACTCGGTTTGTGCAGTAAAGGGACTTTGATTTATCTCAGAGCTGATAATTCAGGATACGTAGTTTTCTTATGTGTATTTTCTGTATCCCCAGACTTTGACAAGGGGAGAGATGGTGCAGAATTGAGCTGAGGAGCAAGGCCTACAAGCGGGATGCTTGGCTTTCTTTTTTGCTCCTCATCCTGACTTCTTGTGAGACCTGTGGCAGATCATTTTACTTAAACTTCTTTTTTTCCCTTTTCACCCAGTTCAGGAGGTGATTAACAGCAGCAGTTCTCCCGTGGAGAAACCTTTGTCTCCAGTGGTTTTTTGAGATGCCATGTCACAGTTAAGATTAAAGAATGCTAAGTGGCACCATATTGAATCTTTCAAGGCTCTGTTAACTCTTCCTGTCAGTGCCTTTGTATCTCCATCAGGCTTCCATTCATAAGCTAAAAATCCTTCACTAGAGCCAGAAACCTGGTGTCCAAACAGTCTCGAATGTGTTGCCTAATTTTACTTCTTGAGAGGCAGGGCATGGGTTAGCAGATAGCAGTCTAAGTAAGGTATGGGATAGAGTGTGGTAGAGTTGTAGAAGCTTCAGATGACAAGGTACACTAGATTGTCCAGGTATGACTTCCTTCAGTTCATGGTCTCTTTGTTTCCTTTGATGTGACTCTGTGTGCTGAACCATTCTAGGGTCTCTAAACTGAACATAGTCTGCATTGCATCTCAGTCTTGGTCAGGCATATTCATAGCCACTGAGGCACAGGTACCCTCTTGGTTTCTTCTGAATTATGGTCATAAAAAGAAACTGAAAGTTGTCATATTTTGCCTGTACTCCTGGATCTATTCTGAAAAGGTTGTCATTAATGAAGCATATTATTATTACTAAAGCATAATTACCTCATAATTTTGCCATGTAATGTGATGTGTCATCGTGCCTCTCGTTTAAAGGCAGGGGTTCTGGTGCAAGACTGTGTACATCTTCATCTGAGCAACATCTGGGTCAGAAACAGTAGGTCAGATTTTCAACAGCTGATGAGCCGACAGTCATTTTCTGTTATGTAACCCCTCACAAAAGCAGGAAGAACAGACATATAATGGGCATCCTTTTCTCCATTGTGGCTCAAGTCATTATTTTTTTATGTTCAAGCCATGTTCCAGCATTTGCACACAGGTTACAAAGGCTGGGAGCAGCCTGTGCTCAGGAAGGTCATGGTGTGGCACCATAACCTCCAGCAGCCGTCTTGTGGCCTGCCGCAAGGGGAGTCACCCTCCCTCTGCTCCCCAGAGACTTTAATTACCTTGGTAAATGGCTTTCAAAGCCTGTTTCTTCAGTCTCACTTCTCTCAGTACTTGCCACCCGCCTCTAGCTTCCTTTCAGGGAGTGCTGTTCCTGCCAGCATCCTTGCAGAGCAACTGCAGGTAGAGTTTGGAGAGAAAATTTTTAAGGATAATACCAATGCAACCTAGGCAATTAATTTTGGCCCAGAGTTCCAAAGTAAGAAGAGACAAAGAGGAGGCCAGAGTGGTTGGAGTGCAAAATACACCATATCTACATGCATCTATCTCCAGCCATGAGAAAGACAAGTGGCTGTGAGCTGGTCTGAGTTGCTTTTCAAGCATTTTAAAGGCTGTAAATGGATGCAAAAGTTTTATTCTTCTTGCTGTTGATCTAATCCACATTCTACTCTGTAGGAACTGTGAGGAAAATGTTTTGTGAAGCTAAGCACCAAGATCTTTCTATGCCGGCGATCTTAGCCTTATAAAGGCTTGAGTGCACTTCTCTTAATGAAGATCCAGCAGATGCAGCAGTCAGAAATGAAGGGAAGTTGCACTTCTGTAAACCCTGAGCACCTGGTACCTACATATGCCAGGAGACAGGATACTTACCTTCCCTTTTTCCTCTTCTTTTCCACACAAGAGTGGTCGAGACTTTGCACGATGAGTGTTTCTGAAGCACAATCTCTTCAGACAGCAGCACTGCTTCACAGATGGGATCCAAATCTTGCATCAAAACCAAAATTACCCTTTGTTGCTGTAGGTGATAAAATCTCAGCTGGAACAGGTAGCAAGCAGCATGAGTTCCTCTGTGTTTTTAAGTCCCTGGTTTAGCTTGAATGCTGACAGTCAGCCTAGACATATTTTTACTTCTGAATAGAGATAATTTGTTGCAGAGCTTACTTTATGGAAAGTAAGTTCAGAATACCAAGGTAGAACTTTATCAAGGGGATTTCCGTGATCACCTGTATGCTATAAAAGAGATATAGAGTTTAGGCCTTGGGTGGAATTAGGTTTGTCCCAAAAGTCAGTAAATAAAAGCTGACAATTTCCTGTTGTCTTCTAAGAGGAGTGAAATGTGATAATGAAATATCAGGGATGTGTCTTTCTAAAGTACAGCTGTATTCTACAGTATTCTCCAGCATGTTTAAAAAAACCCAAACCAACATAGCTGTGAAAAGCTAAATAAATAATCCATGAGAGTGGTAGATATTTCTTTTGTTGTGATAGAGCCATTACTGTGCTAGGAACTGTACAAATGGATAGGAAAGTTCAGGCTCTTTCTGAAAAAACCTTGGGACAATGATAACCCTATTAGCCAACGCCCAAAACATTGGTAGGCCTACATGAAAACAGAACAAATATTTCTATCTTAATTTGAGAGGCAGTGTAAAGACAATCCAGCTTGTTCATGAAAAACGCACATGCCCAAAGTAAACTCTCCATGGACTGAAATGGCTGAAGAATTGATAATGAGGTCATTAGTCTGTAGCTAACTCTGATCATTAAGAAGCGAAAGTGGGCCCTACCTTCTGGTTGTTTCCTGCCCCACATGAAATGAGCTGGCTGGTCTCAGGAGGGTTCTCTGTGGGTATGTCATCACTTGACTAAAAACCATAAATTGTGGTACCTGGTAGATCCCTGGTTGGGAATCTCCTTGTCAAGGCTGGGAGCTGCAGACAGACTGTTCATCTAGGGCATGTGGGATGGAGAAGGTTGGTTCTCCCTCTCCTCTTTTTAGATCTGCTTTATGGAGATGAGTGAAACTAGGAGTTTCCATCCAGGATATCATAAGCATTAAATTCTAATGTACAGGTATTTTAAGAGGGGGTGTGTGTATGTGTGTCTGTGAATGAGTGGGAATGTTTTTCTGGACTGCAGTATTATAGAAATAATTCTCACTTCAGATGGAGCTTTGGTGTGTTTTAAGCCTTCACATTCTTTTTTTTTGTCATGACTTATAGCTGAGTTGCGGAGCAAGGTACAAGCATTCAGTTTAGGAGCTGGAGTTAGAAACCCTTCCAGCCATGCAGGTCTAGAGAAATCTTTGTCCCAGTAATGTAAAAGCAGTTTAATTCCTCTTTGATTCAAGTTAGTTGTGTACATGATCTGGCATAAATGAACCCATTTCTTGCTTTTTAAAATGGAGAACAGCTCACCTGTTGTTTGAAGGTGGATGGACTAAATCTGCAGTTTGCTTCCCTGTTATATTGTGGCTCATTGTGCTGCAGTGACATCCAAGGCCTGACAGCAAGGCTCTGATCACGTGGTGCTGTGTGGAGTGGGGAAACAGTATGCATCCCTTAGAACTCTGAAACTGAAAATATGGCAAGGAACAGGAAATTACTGTCCTTAATTTACAAATGAGGGGCTGACTGGCAGAGTTTGGATGAGTCACCCAGAGTCATGCCGAGATCCAGTAGCAATGTGGGAATTGAGCCTAGAATTCCTTCAAGTTCTGTGCCTTACCCAAAGCTGTGGCCACACTCTTTATTTTATGTGAAAATGAACCAAAAATGGACTTGTGAGCCTTGTCTGATGAGAAATCACAAGCAGTGTGAAGGTTCTTCCCAGCATATAGAGCACAAGCCCTATTTTCCAGGGTTAATAACAAGGCTGTGAAAATAAGAAAGGGGGAGGAAAGTGCTCCAGGACCACACTGGGTAACTTTAACTGCTGTTAATATAATGTACCCACTAATGTTATCGCACTTCAGCATTTAGATAGTTCAAGGCTATTAGGAAAATTGCTAATTCACCATAGTAATTTGTTACTTTCCAGTCTAGCAATCACCATTCCACGGGGGTGTGGCTTTTGTTATTTCTTCTTCTGTTGGCATTTGTCTCATGCTGTCTTTTTTGATAGGGTGGTTTGTCTTTTGCCAGTAGCTTTTGGGGGTATTTTGAGTGTCATTAACTCAAAATTAGTTATTTTCAGTGGGGAAAGGCCAGATTTTATCTGAGAGCAAAATGTGGTAAAAAGAAGAATTAAACCAAACTGCCTTATTTGCTGAGTGTTCTCCAGCCTCTTCTCTTCTGATGGAAATGCATCAAAACTGTTTGGTTTTTTTCTTTTTTATAAGGAATTGCTTTGACTCAGATTCTGTGAGATGAATCATAACCCACTTTCTCATCTGAGATGTGGAAAAAAAAAAAAAAAAATTCCAGCACTGCTGTCAATGTCAGCATAATCAATACAGAGTGTTTCTCAGTGGTGCAAAGAGGTAGGGGAGGATTAAAAGAATGAAAAGAATCAAAAGTAGCCAAACTTTCCTGCTGGTTTTAGTAAGCTGCACTGTTTTTATGTCTCTGACTGCACCTTGCTGTTCATCATGTCACATTAGACCTGAACACAGTTTTCACGTCTCTGGCTACAACCCAAGGTCACAACTGGTGCTCAAAAGTCAAGAGACTGTCATCCCAAACTGACAGGCAGATCACAAGAAGCCAGCCCTGGCAGACATTTGGGATGTTACCAGCAGCCGAGAGTAAACCTGTTTTGATTTGTGAACCTGCAATTGAGATGTCACCTGCCTGGACTGTGCCAGCAGAGATTTTGTCAGCTGAGTAGGAGAGAGTGAAAAAGCATCGTGCCTGTCCCGTGGCCCTGCCTGAGCCAGCCCCACTGGGGGAAATGGAAAACTTCAATAGCAATAGGGTCGCTGTGGCTGCAAACCGGAGATGGGAGACCACATCTGATACCTTGTTACCAGCTTTCATTTATGAACTTGCTCATTTGCTTTTTTTTTTTTAATTTGTGTGTCTGCCAAGACATGCACAGAGACATAGAAATAGTAATCTCTGGAAGTGTGAGTTAAGAGCCAAACCCCTGAACAACTGTGTTCACAGCACCAGGGTCAAAAGGTGACAGCACAGGTAGGTTATATGGGGTTTGACAGTTGCCAGAATTTATCTTCCTGATTGAGTAGTCGTTCAATAAAACACTCTGGCAATAGCAGAGCCCTTTATACAAAGTTCAGAGGTGTGGGTGCAACCATCTTTCACAGCCAAAGACACTGCCCACTGCCAAAGGCAGAGTTGGATGTGGGATGTGCATTATTTCCTCTCGTAGATCCTTCCAAATTACTGTCCCAGCCATGCTAGACTGTTTGTTTAAAGCTGAGAATCAGGCTGTGTTCTGTTAGCAGCAGTGTTCAACTTTAATATACAATTTCCTCAACAAATTCTGGTTCCAGACAATATCTTGAGAGGTTAATAACTTACTATCTGCTCAGTGCATGTTCTGATTCTGTCTGTGCTGTCAGGGGCACACTGGGCAGATGATGTGCAGCAGTCTTTGTGAGTGCAGGTTGGAAGTAGAGAGAGTTTTTGTGGGGGTTTTAGTGGCTTTTGTTGTCATTTAAAATTACACTTGAAAAAAAAACAACCCAGCTTTTAAAATGTCTCTATTTCCTCATTATGTGCTTGCCCTGAAAAGCAAGTAATTTCAGCATATGACTTCCAAAAAAACCTGCAGAAAGCCTGAAGCCTTTTAGCTTGAATTTTCACTTGTGTTGATGAATGGCTGGAACATGACAATACTGACTTTCCACTTTTTTTAGTGCAGAGTTTGTTTGTGATCACATGAGCTAAGGAACTATGTCTGACTGAGGTGGAAGGAAACATTTCGAAGGGACTCTAATGTGGGTCCTTTACACTGTGCAGAAGACTGTCATATGCAGCCAGGTCTCTTGGACAGGAAAGTCTTAGTGATCGTCATTGCCAGCGTGGATCTAATTCTGGTCATATGTTCTTGTTGTCATCCCCACAAGCTGAACAGCTGCTTCTCATTTCTGTCCCATGGCTGAAATTAGTGAGAATCCTAAAATGCACATACAAATGTGCGTGTGTGTGTATATATATATTGCAGGATACTACTTGCACCCTAGATTCTAATGGTGTTCCTTTCTTTCCCTCTCTCCATCTCATCATCTTGCATCAATTGATCCAGCTTTCAATGCCCACATGGTCGTGTGAAGTGTGGCTGTTTCCAGCATTGGCATATCTGGTGTGTGTGTGTAGAGGAGGGAGAAAGGTGTGGTGGAAGGACAGGACTGGGGAGGGTGTGGCTACAATAGTGGATGTTTGAGTGGAACATTTTTTAATATTCCTTATTTATCTGTATATGCCTAACATTGTCTTCTTCTGAAGGTAAAATGACAAAGGACAGGCTTCAGTGTGCTTTGTTTGTATACTTCCATTAGGCCACTACTGATGCTAAAGCAGCCATAACCTCTTGTTTTATGTATACTCAATTTCCATGCAAGGCAACAAGAAGGGGAGGGAACCAAAAAATGGAGTTGCTTATGGTCAGATTTATTTCTACTGTTTTTTCACAGGCAGAGTTCAAAAGGTGAAGAAAGTGGAGCATGTGCACTGCAGATGTGCGCAGCTGGTGCATTGCCTTCTCCATGGCATCCCTCCTTCAGAAGGGCGGCTGAGGAGAGCCATAAGGTCTGTGTCAGTTATATGGCCAGCTCCTGCTGAAAGCTTGTAATTTAAACTCTTTTGGTCTTTCTGCACTGCTTTCTCTAAATTGAGCAAGGAATGGAAACTGCTCTGTTCACTCACGCAGGGGAGAGACACATACTTTTGGGTTTTGAGGACTTAGGTGAAAAACTGCACAGATAACACAAGTTTCAGGGACCTCAGGAGGAGTGTCAGAGGCAGACATTGGACAAGAAGCAACGCCCAAACATAGGGCAGAGGGACATTGCTGTTCTAGGAAGCAGATCTGTGCCCTGAGCTAGCCCTGGTCATGCCTGGTCATGAGTGCAGGGCTTTGTTCATGAGGCCCATTGACCTAAGCGTGGCTTGCTCTTATACAAAAACAATACATCATAGAAAGCCAATTAGTCTTGGGGTCTTGGTGGTTTTTCTGCTCTGATTACAGCAGGGCATTAGGTAAGGAGCCATAACTAAGCTGTTTTGAGTCAGCCAGACTCTGCTTCCTTCTGTATTGTACAATTGCAAGAATTCACACACAGTCTTGCTGCCTATTGCCCTTTGCAGCACAAATTTCTTTTATTTAAAGAGGGAAGACAAGGTGGCTGACCTGTGGCCTTCAGTCTTTGTAAATAACCGAAGTCCTGATACTATGAATAACAGCTGTTAGGCAGCAAGTAGGAATGGTGTGCATCCAGAAAATGCCTGATTACAAGAGCTGCTCTGGCCTAGGAAAATTGCAGCTGTTCAGAAGAACAAATAACATCTTTTAGGATGATATTTTGGAGCATGGTCTAATTGTGACGTATAGTGGGTCACATCTCAATAGGTGTGTGTTGACTAGAAGATGCTCCAAGTGACATCAGCTTGGCTAGAGGTCTGGCTGAGTAAATATTGCCTAAATTCTAAGGAGATCAGTGTGTGCAGTGGCTTCATGCTTGTGCTCTGAGGACAGGGGAGAACAAAAAATTATGCAGGGGAAATAACACTGTAAAATTATGTATTAATATTGTTTCCCCACAGCAATTTACTAATTTTGTGTCACTTTTTGATAGGAATATTCCACGGTGACGCTTAATACCTCAGACAGGGCTCATCTGCACAAAAAGAGGTTGAGAGGTCTTTAGTCTGTGGTTTCCAAAGTGCCAGTCTCTCTCTTTTTTTTCTTTTTTTTCTTTTTTTTTTTTTGTGTAGAGGTTGCTGTGACTTTCTTGTGAGGCAGTACTGGAATTCAGATTTTTTTTGCAGATTTCTAACATTTGGACATGATTCTGAAGCTTTTCAGGTGTCGTCTGATATAGAACATGGGTTGTAGACTTCCACAAGCTACATACTGCTTTTTGTTTCATAGGTCCTCATTTGTGCAGAGGATGCAAAGGGGATGCTTAGAGCAATGGAAAACAGAAAAAGCTATTTTCAAAACATTTGTAGTCTCGTTTGCATTGAGTCTCAGGTTGCTGCAGTTATGTTTTGAAGGCTTTTGTAAGTTGTAACCTTTCACTGAGACAAAAGTCTCCCACACTGTTTCCTATGCTGGGGTGTGAATAATAGCTTCCCTGACCTACCCATGCATCTGACTTTGTCAACATAATAAAGTTCTATCATTTTATGTGCAAACAGAAACCAACTGACTTAAACCAGCATTGGCTTTCTGGGTATGGCCATATAAATTCAAAAATACATGAAGTTGACTCACTACATCAGCTAAAATCAGGCTTCGGATAAACTGAGTGTCTCTACATGTACCTCAGGTCTAAATTTGGAGGTCTAGTGGATTTCAAATGATTCTGTTATCACATGTAAACAAGTCCATCAGTTTTCCTACTGTCATACCAAAGTACTTAATGAGGATTAGATACACCTACCGTTTTCACAGTGAACTCCCATGTATGTAGGAAACCAGTAAAGAGCACTTGAAAGTTTAGAGCACTACAATTTGCCAACTTTTTCATACGGAGATTGCCGTCACTGATACAGCATGTTTGGGACGTTTTTCAACACTGAGTTTTTTGGCAAACACTTACAATCCCCGCTGCTGGTGGCCTTTTCCAATGCCTGCCCAAGGACATTGGACGGGCAGAACTCATCACGAGGTCTGGATATCGGATCAGTCCTTTCTGATTGGTTCAGCCCTGTCACGAGGAGGGAAAGCTTTGGGGGTTTCAGTTTGCATCAGCACAAAATTTTCAGGTCAAGAATTCTTTGACTAATTCAGGAGGCAAGGATTGGTGCCCTTCACATGGAAGCCAATTTTGGAAGAACCTTCCGTCTTAAAAGTGTGATGAGTAATACTTCGAGCGAGCTTGTGTAGATGCTGGTCAACATCAGAGTCTCCTCATAAAGGACTTAAGATTAAATGTCAGGACAGTCTGTATCATGATAAATATGGATCACTACCCATAATTCTTATGTCTCCTACTGTTAGTCAACAGGCCCTAAAGTCTAAACCACCATCTCAAACAGATCAGTCTTTGGGCCACTAAAGAGATTGGCTTTATGGTGTGAGGGATTTTTTTAACTAATTATTTTTTCAGCATTGCTAATTTTGAATCAGAATCTGTAGGACGTGTGAGAGTGACACATGCAATTGTGCAGATGGATTTTCCACATACTTTCTTTAAATAAAATAATAATTGTTATAAATATGTATCCCACATTTTACATTAATTCACTTGTAATGGAAGCCAAGTAGGAAAACTTTAATCTCCTTTTCCAGCAAGCTCTGAGAATGTGACTATCAGGTGAGAATAATGATGCATGGATACTTGATATCATAGTGCTCCATCATGGACTCCAGATGAAGCATGTGCCACAAAGAGGTCATTTTGAAATTAGAGAGTTATCAGTATTACTTTCTGTCTATCCCAGCTGGTAACAGCAGGTCCCCATGACCCAAAGGATGAACAGAATTATAATTACTGCTTAATTACATCAATCTAATAAATATGGTGTCACACGCATCAAATGATATTTTAAATAGACTTTTACTGTCAATACCAATGTCACATTTTAAGGTTATGACATGTGTGATCATCTGGAATAGGAACAAATGTTGCATGTCCCCTGCAGGATCAGAATGCTTCTGCATTCCATGTTGTAAAGTTCCTGTTACTTGTCCAAGAGAGTAAACAAATATTGGACCTTCTACCTGGTTGGAAAAGTTTCAGATTCTCTGATGAAGAAGGAAACCTCTGTCCAGTAGGTTGCTTTAATGAGAAAAAAACCCGTTCATTCCAGCTGCTGAGAAATTTGGAGTGATGGAATTCATTGCAAGGGACAGTGGATGCTCAGCATACAGGTGAGGTGGTCTCCAGTGCCTGAGGATGTGATTTACAGCAGGGCTGCTGTCAACACACAGACAGCGCATGTTTCAAAACAGCAAGGAGGCCTTGAGCTGGTGCCGGATTGTGAAAGGCAGGGTTTTCAAAAGACCCTAAATAAATTAGGTGCTGGTTGAAATTTGGTGTGACCTTTTCTAATGTGGCCAGACACCTTTGAAAACCCCAAGCCTCAAACTTGTCGGGCACATGAGAGCTGCCATTTGTTGAGGACTCTACTGTTTGTTGGATGCAGCCTTTCTCCCCTTTTTTTTTCTTTTTTTTTTCACTTTTGGCAGGTAGGAGACAGGTTCCCTCCCCGGTTTTTGTTTTTGTCAGACGTTTTTCCCCAGGCAAGCATGCAAGAGTCATGCCAGGTTGGTAGGCCAGAGCCAATGACGCAGAAAACATCTCTGACTCAAAAATGTGCCATTACTCAGGCATTTTCACCTTCACAACTGAACAGAGCCTTTGGTAAAAATCACTTTATGCCACCACCCTCCCAGTGATGCCACGAGGCAGAAACAAGCTGCCGAATACCAGCTGGAGCACAGCCAGGCTGTGGAAGAGTGAATTGAATCATTCATGCCCAGCAGCGGATGTGATTTTTGGCTGGGCTTGAGTCTGGTGAACACACTGATGGCGCCTGTCCTGGGCTTATGAAATGGATTGGCTGGGCAGGGGGACAGAAATGAAGTGCTCTTGTGCAACATGGACACAGTTGGAAATGAAAGTCTTTGGGAAAGGGGACATTATTTGCTGTGTCTTTGTTCCACACGTAACACCACGGAGCTGTGCCCCATTGCTTGGACTCCTTGATGCTGCTTTCATGCTGGAAGTGGCAAACCTAACTGTGGTCCTTTGGGAATGCAGTAAAAGACAATTCATTTTTGACCTAGATGTAAAGGCTGCTGCTGTCTGTGTCAGTGTGTCTTAGCCAGTCCCTTCTGACTGCAGTCCCGGTTCAGCTCTTTAGAAAGCAAGAGCTAAGAAAAATTTCATCTGTGTTTAAGGCGTGCTGGCACTGAGCAGCAACATGAGCCTGTGGGCAGTCGGTCGCTGGTCCTCCCCACCTGGGGGAGTGGGTGGGAGAAGATGCATGAACCGTTGCACAGTGAACACCATCTGAGGAGACCAGCTCGTCTGGCTTCCAGAATCTGCTCTGTTTTGCAGCCATCCCTTACGTACGGAGTCAGGTGCAGCAGCCCCTGAAAATACCCTCCACTGCTCTACCAGCAAATCTAATCTCCTGAGTCAGTGCAGAGGGCAGGCTGGGACAGCACGCTCGGAGAGACACCTGCAAGGGGACCCAGATGGGCTGGTGAGAGCTGCCCCCTCGTAGCTGCTGGCTGGGACTTCTGCCACTGGCGCTCCCAGTAATCTCAAGGTATTTTTTTTTGTGGCTTTCCAAAAGAGGATCCTGAAATATGGTGTAATATTGCAGAGCAAGCCCAGCAGGGCAGGTAATGCCCGCCTGCACATTGTCCCCGATGAGGGTGGGAGGAGGAGTGATTTCTGCCTCCTACCCTGCCTTTCCCTGCAGGAGATTCAGATAAGCATGGTTGCTCTCCGTGTGTGCCATCATATATCTGGTATTTCCACTGTCCAGGGTTTATCATGCAAGTGTAAGTGCAGAGGGACCTGGCTCAGTGGTTGTTGTTGTTGTTGGGATCACCAGAACTCCCAAAATTTGTCTGGTCTAGAGCTCTGACAGCAACTGTTTTCCTCACTGAAGTCCTTCCCAGGAGGGGCAAAACCCCACAGAATCAGCTTTGGGATAAGTTGCCCAGGGAGAGGTCTCCTGCCAGCCCCATTAGAACTCAGCTGATAGCTTCACCTTCAGCACAGAGCTGCCAAGATTGTTCCCTCGATACCATGTATTGGTAACGTCTCACTGAAAAGTAAGATTTCAACATTAGCAATATGTTCCAAGGAGACAAGCAATTTTTGTTTTAAGGACTCTCATTTTCCTGTGGAAGTAAAATGAAAGGTTTGTCAGCTTTTGAAAGCATGAAAAAGGCCTGCTTTCTCATAGCCTTTATACATTTTGCCCCATTTTTATTTTTGGGGAAAAAAAAAAAAGAAGTTTCCATGTTGCTTTATTGTTCAACTTACTGTATGTGATCAGTTTGCCCTAAAGAAGAGTGATGGCACAGGAAGGTGGGGGCCTTCTGTGAGAGTATGATTTTTTAATTTTTTTTTCTTTTACAAAATGATTTCACTCCTTAGTCAGCTTTTTGTTGCCTGGGTTTTCTTGTGGAAATTGGTGCTTTGAAAGTCTTATCCCCAAACACAAATACGTTTTTAATTTAAAAAAAAAAATAAAAAAGAATAATTATGAAATGTTACTTCTTTCCATCCAACTCTATACTTACAATTTAAAACTACTTTCCTTTACCATATCCGTGCCTGGAGTTCAGCCCAGGCTGGGAACGGTAGGGAAGGGACGCAGATGGCAGGGAGTGCCCAGGGCACACCAGGGGACATGGCACCCTGTTTGCGGTGTTGGAGGGCCCGGGGGTGACTGGCTGGAGGAGGAATTGCTGCGGCTTCCAGGGACAGCCCCCGTGCCCGGGGTGGGGGCGCCTGGCGAAGCTGCGCGGGGAGCTCGCTCCTGTTCCGAGCGGGGGCTCTGCAGTGGGTGTACAACTGTAGTCCCTGTCATCTGGCAAGTTTCATCAGCATTAAAGGAAACATTTATAAAGGAAATAGAGTACATTTTACTCTCTCCCTCGCATTTCCTTGATCAATTAGCAAAGGGAGGAATGTTTCCTCTCTCTCGTTTTTTTTTTTTTTCACCCTCTTTCTTTTGTCTCCAGATGTTAGCGAGGCTCTTTTTCAACCCATTCGCACATGGTAAAACACGTGCCAAAAAGTTGACACAATGTAACAACAACAACAGAAAAAATAGCAAAGCATGCTGCAAAAAACGTATCTGGGACCTTAAATATTGTAGAGCATCACTGACCCCCACTGGGCTGGCACACTCACTGCAGATCACCCGAGCTGGGGACCGGTACCTCCTCGGTGCCTGGCGCTCGCACTCACACCTGCCTGCGAGGGAGGGCATCTTTCATTCGGTCCTGTGCAGCTGATGTAGATAAAACCAAGCTTATCTGTGTTCCTTATGTCCATCGTTAATAGAATAAAAAGGCGTTGGTTTAGCTTGCGGAGAGGGGCGTGGTGGTTGGGGGGCAGAAAGGCTCACGAGTGGTACAGTTGGGTGCTCACTGAGATTTTTTGCCCAATAGGTTGGTGAAATCTCTGTTGCTGAAGGTTCTTGGGAACAGGTTCAGCAAGTATCTATCAAGAATGCTGTAGAGAGAGTTGATCCTGCCTTCGAGGCAGTAAGATAGTTTCCATGAGTTCTCAAGATCCTGTTCAACTTGAATTTTTATAGCTTTGTGGGAAAATCAGGAGTACTTCTTTCCAAACCTTTATGTTTGTGGTTTTAATAATTTAGGAAGGTACCTCTTGTTGTTTTCTTCTTTATATCAGAAACAAACAAACTTAATTGTCTCTGTTGTCCCAGGGAGTTGAGGAGGGGGTGATGTGGATGTGTAAAGGATCATCACCACACAGATGCTGAAGGAAGCAGAGGCCTTTCTTTCTGTGTCATTAAACAGAGGGCAGTAGCAGCGGCACAAAACTCTGCGTGCTCGTGGCTCAGCCAGGCTGTCAGAGAGTGATGGCATGGTCTGCACAGGGAGCACATTCCTCCTCCTGTGGGGAAGAGTCCAGCAGGACTGGTGCTCTGAGCTCCCTCTGAAATGGAGAAGTTTTCATGCCACGAGACATTCTCGCCATCAAGCCATTTCAGAGATGATCTTGTGGTTAAAGAAACTAGACTGGGTTTGAGAAGATGCAGTTTCAGTTCCTGGCTCTATCATAAACTTCTTGTGTGACCCTTGGAGAGTCATTTAATCTGTGTGGGTCTCAAGTTCCACACCTATATGTTGGGTTTCCTACCAGTCCTCTACCTTCCCTGGTGGGGTGTTGAAAAGATTCACCATAAGGGCTAGTGATCATCCGGGACAGTAAACTTGTGATGAGCAGCATGGAGAAGTGTTTGAAAAGGTACACTAAAGTGTTGGCAGAGGGAGCCTGCACAGTTGCAGTGCATTTGCAGTGTGGTGTGAAATGGGACCTCCAGGGCACACCGAGAATGTGTCAGGTTTGCAGCCAAGCAAAGTGAGAATATGAATTTGTATTGTGGTCAGAGGAAAGGGATGCAAACAACTCGAAGAGTGCGGCTCCTGCACAGTGCCGTGCAGTACAAGTGACAAGTAGGTCACTGCAGGGACCTGTACGTCTGGACTACAAGTACAACACAGTTAAAGCAGAATAACCAGGACACAGTAATTAAATCACGGCCTTGGATTTAATTTATGAAGTGTTTCAGGCACACATTGCAGCATGTAGCTCTGTTTACTGTAAAAGGTTGTGTTTTCTGACGTCTGCTGAAGGAGAGGGAATTAAGATTGATCTGTCTCATGTCCAAAGGCTGTGTAAGACAACTGATGCATACAGCCTGCTCCTGTCAAATGGTGATACTTCAAGCTTGGATCCTGGCACAATAAACCATTGCCAAGGGCTTCCCACACAGTGAAAAGTCTGAGTTCAAAAGCAAAAAAAAGAGTAGGTAAGGAAGGCAAGGATAAGATGAGCAAAATAATGTAGTTTCCTACAAAATGCCTTTGGGTTTCCCTTTGTACCATTATTGCAGTGCCCTCAGTGCCAAAGTGTCAGAATCACACTGGGACAAATATGACCAACGCGTCTCTAGTATAATCACAGGCACATCCTTCCCGTACTCTGCAGAAAGGGAATAAAATCTCTCTTGTAGATCAGAGATTCCTGTTTTATTCCCTTGGGACAAATCAGAGAATCCAGGACCTGCTTCAGAGTTGGCAGAAGCTCTTAACAAGAGACTTAACTTGATTAAGGTGTACTGGCAGTTAAGGTCTGCTGTTATACTGTTATCCTAATGGAACAATTTCTGCTCTTGCATTCCTTTAAAATGAAATAATTGTACATGTCTGACATAGGTGTCCTAAGGAATCCCACGTGCTAGGGAAATGCTTGAAAATCCTTGGATAAAAGTCACTAGGAAAGAGGGGGGAGAGAGGGGAAAGTCTTGTTACATTGTTGACTTATGGTCAACGTTGTCCTCGAAATGCTGTTTTGTCATCAATATTTCTTCATTAGGAATAATGATTTTTCCACATTTACTGCCAGCTGATTCAAAGCCATCCAAAAGCAGAATGTGTCATGAATCTCTAAAATGCATTCACTGGCAAACTCTAAACAGAGATGATTAGAAAAATAACGCAGCGGAAATTCTGGGTGTCTTGAGGCTGCCAGGGGCACTTTTAGTGAGATATTTTGTTCGATGTATTTATGTATTTTAAAAATGTTCTTGGTACCGTTTTGTAATGGCAGCTTGCTGTTTTTTTTTTTTTTTTTTTGTTCTTTCTCTCATTGTGTATCAGGGCTGCAGTGAGAACTAGGGAATACACTTAGCTGATCAAGGGAAATTGTGTAATTGATAGGCACTGAGGATATGACCTTGTGGTATATTCCCACAGTACAGTTAGGTGGGAAACAGTTTTTTCATCATGCAGTTTTTTGAGATATCAATGTTTTTTCCCCACTTTTCAGCAATTGCAGAACCTTCCTACTTGATGCTTTTATCAGAAAATTATCTCTTATCTCTTCTCTACATAGAATGCATGCTTTGAATTCATGAATTTAAACCTTTTGTGGAGAGGTTTCCACATTTTCTCTCTGCTTTCTTTACTCTTGGTATCTGTAGTTATTGCCTGGATTGTCTGTGTTAGGCACTGTACATCACGCAGCAAGAGACAGGTATTGGCCCGGATGGCTTAGTGTCTAAGTAGGTATGACAAACAAATAATGCTGTAGCCTACAAAAGGCTCATGCAGTCTTTGGATGTACAAACAGGAGCATCTCAAGCAAGCTGGATGGAGTTACATTACCTCTGTCTTTGGCTCCAGTGTGATTGCTATGAAAATATAATGCCATAAGCATTAGTATGGCATGTGCCTATTCCATCATCTGCCTTCAGTGGTGGTTGTTTGTCTGATTGCCTTACATTCTTAATCTGACTTTTAAAAGCGATGCATGTCTAAAATAAGGTTGGACACCCTGTATCTAATTCCTCATCTCAACATCACGCCCAGTTTCTGGACAAATCTTAAAACTCTTGTTTAGTAACACCTCCAAATATGGCCTTTTCTATTCATCTTCACAGATAAAATCTGCATCCAAGTCCTGTGACCTTGAATCCCTGCAACATCCTTTTCAAAAAATGTGGTTTCTCCTTGTTCATGCTCAACTAGCTGCAGAAAGAACTAGCTTGTAACTTAGGCCAGATCATTCCTGCCTTTTAATCATAGAATCCTAGAACATCCTGAGTTGCAAGGGACCCACAAGGATCAGCAACTCCAGCTCCTAAGCCTCTCTCCCCTGGGTTCATTTCTGTGTGGTATCAAACGGAAGCTTCATGTCTTTACCTGTAATGACCTGTAATGACCTATTCCCATCCTTTTTCCTCTAGTATTCTCTAGTGACATAGCAACTCATCCTTCCCATCTAAAGGTGTCTATGTTCAGTCTTCAAGCACTTACATTTCCTTTTGTCCTGTCTTTGTCCTTTCCTCAGAAGCATCCCATTAAACTTCCTTTAAACTCCTTCTGGGTCCTCTTTCAGATTCTCCCTTAACCTTTTCCTCTGCTGGGCTGTCTACAGGCTCCTTGTCAATAGTAAAACACTCAGAGTGCTGAGACCAGTGTTTTCCTTGCTGACTGGTTTAGCCTGATTACATCCTTCTATTTCCTACCTCTACCCAGTTGTTATTGCTTGTATTAGATTGTAAACTCCTGCAGTCGGGCTCTTCTTTGAATTCTCTTTTTTTCCAATACCCAGCACAATGGAACTCTTCCATTATCTATGGTGGTATAGGCAAAAAACATGTAATAATAGTAATAAAATAACAAGAAGTTAGAACATGGCATCATGTGCAATATGAGCTCCTCTCCTCCCTTCTCCTTCTCACATCAGTAGTATTTCAGACTTTTTACACAACAGAAGAAGGTAAATGAGGGTGTTTCAGGATAAAGTATAGTAGCTGATGTATTCTTTCAGCTGCTGGAGTGTTTCCATGTGATCCACTCCCCAGTGATGGCATTTTCAGCAGGGAAGCCTCTGTGGACACTTCTGTATGTCCCCCCAAGGTAAGACCAACCAGTGGCAGCTGGGCATTGCTGAAGGAAGGTCATGGCGTGGTCAAGGTTATGAACCTCTTTCCTGCAAAAATAGAGGGCTCTAGTCTCCCAGGCTTTTTGCCAACGTATTGCCTTCTAGTTTTGCTGAAATGATCTTGAAAGAGGATCTAAAAAGGGCTGAAGGGGCAAAAGAAGAATGTTGAAATGACATAGTTTCATCTTCATACAGTTTAGTGCTAATTTTGTCCTTTGTCTTTAAGCTGCCTTTTAAGTGCTGTTTGTCTCTGTGGGAAGCAAATGGGTCACGTTGTTCTGTGTTTCTACTGTAATACGCTGCCTGCTATTTTTCTCTTAGATTATTTGTGTAATTTTTTTTGTGCAATCTGTTTGTTCTTGAGTCTTGCAAACTTTGCCTTTGCTACTTCTTTCCCAATAAGCAGTGCAACTTGTTCTGTATTCACCAGTGGGTATTCTGCACACAGCGGACTGGGTTATTTCAGCCAGTGTGAAAATATTAAAATGGGGAACATGTGTGGGCACTTAATTGTGGTGAGCCCAACCACAAATACCTTTGCTGTTGGTAACTGGCACTCAGGAAAAGCAGACCTTTGTTTTGTTTTTATCAGGCATAATGACAGATACATTGTTTTTAGTGGGGTTTTTCTGGTTTTCTAAGGAAATGAGGCTTGTGCAATCACAGTGCCTGTGTGCATGTGCCTGTCTGCTTGTCAATTCCTCCCTCACCAACACTTGAAACTAAGAGTCATTTTCAACAAAATTTGAGCAAGATGCTGGAGTTGGGAGAAGAGACCAGCTTTTGCAGAAGTCTTGTGATTTCCCAGATTGCACCAAGGTCTGCAGAAGGTGCAGTCTCCAGTGGTCACATCACTGCAAGCCAGATCGGTTGTGTATATGCCCATATACCTTTACATGGATCCAGCCACCTAACTGTAAGCTCACAAATTTGAATATTTTGGCTTATTTGCTTTTACCTTTTGGGTGAGTGAGTCAGTTGTGAGAATTGCTTGGCACAGAGCTTGTGTTTTGATTCTCACTGGAGTGGCCATGTCTCATGAAAAACATAGTTTGCTCAAGGCCACAGTGTTATAATTTGCATATAAACTTGTAAAAAAGGAAGCTTTCTTCAAGCTTTCCTGTGCAAGAGTTCTCAGGAGTATTTCTGTCTGTGTACTTAATAGCAGAAACAGGACTTCTCATAAATGTAGACAGGTTAAGTCTGTCACTGCCTGAATGGGAACCTTCTGTGGAAATACCCAGAAAGAGGAAGGAAAGCCTAAGGCAACCAACTTAAAGCGGAGAAGTTGGCCAAGACTTGTGTTGTGCTACTCTTTGGTTTGTATCTGACCACCAGCACTGTAGTTGGGGAATGCCTCAGAGCTATGGAGGAATGTAGCCTCAGGGCACCTTTGGGAGACAGAGAAGATGTCTTTATGCCCCTTGCAGGAAAAGAGGACAGATGTACAAAGGCACTGAGGGACTTTTCAGAGATTACAAGAATATGTATTTGAGTTAGGAAACAGACCCAAGTCTCCCGGCACAAGTACAGCCAGAAGTATGGTCTACATGTAGACAACTTCTTCGGAAAATGGAGAGATGCCTTGGTCAAAGAGGAAGACAAATGCTGAAGTATACAAGAGCTGGCTAAATTATGAATGTGGAAAGAGGAAGAGGGGAAGAAAAGATTCCCACATGTTCTGCTCAGATGTTAACAAAGAAAGCTGAGAAGTGTTTGCATAGACACTACATTATTCCATGTCCAAATGCCTCATAAAAATAATACCGGATGATCACAGAATGGCACACTAGGGAAAATAAATTCTTCAGCAGAATATTCCCTCTGGAAAAACACTGTGTAAAGTAATACACTAATGGCTTTCAATTTCATGTTTTATATATAGAGATATTAACTGCTCCCCAGACGTCTCTTCGTATTACAGCCCAGCTACACGAGACGTTTAGAGAAGGCCCTGGAGCACGCTCCATCTTGTCCACACGCAGGACTGAGCGGTGCTCTCCCGTGGTACGTGCAGCTCCTGTGGTGCACACAGTAGGTGCCTTCTGCCTCCTTCCCCATGCAGTGCTGCTCCAATAGGTTTGGGTTTTTTTGGTTCCTAGTCTTCACGTTTTTTTCCATTCTTCCCCCATGCTCTGTAACCTCACCACCATGCTGGGAAACCTGTATTTCTTCTCTGCTCGTAATAAAGGAGTCCTCACTGGAAGTGTTACAGTGGAGTAATTAAAGCACAACACTGTCAATCAAAACACTAATAACAAATGCTAAAGAAAGTTAAGTTCACATACAGCATTATTAATTTCTTTTGGAGGGCTTTCTAGACTTGTCTGGATTTATCTGGTGACTTCTCTCTCCACACTGCTCAGGCTGGGAGCTGTTTGTGTCAGGAACTGTCTGTCCTGTGTAAAGCCAACTACGGTTATGCCGTTGTAGCAAATCATACCAATCTGGGTTCTTTTCCAAGCTTTCCTAATATATCTCAAATGTGTATATATATCATCCTGCCACATCCAAAAGTGGGATCTAAAAGTGGCTTACATGCTTTGTTCCCCGAACGTAGCTGGCTGGAGTCTGGGACAGGCAGGAAAGAAGTCTTGAGTGCGGGGACATTGACAGTGCACTGAGCAAGGATTTTGGGATCCCTGCTCTTGGGATGTCATGTCCAAGTCCTTTTAGGAAGTTGTGCAATATTTGCTTGAAAAGGCAAATAAACACAGACTGTGGTAGGAAAGAATATTGTATCATTGCTGGACTATTTAATTATTATCAGATACGTATTATTTGTATATACATTTATGAATAATTCTGCACTGAACTCAGTCCGCTTTCCTGCGTGTACCTCAGCTCTTGCTTCCCTTCCCCTCCTTCCTACCCTCAGTGACCACACCGCTCCACCCACGAAGTCCTCAAGAAATGCAGGGCCCCAAGACTGGGGACACCACAGTTATTCTGAAACTGGAGAGTACCATTTTGAGTAGGGCAAATGAGGCTGAGGTTGTCCTTAATACCTCCCATTTTCAACATTGATTTTTGGGTAAGGACGTCAGACCTGTGCGGACTACCTCCATTCCCTAGAACCTGAGTGACAGAGAAAAATGGCAAAGGTGTGCCTTCCACCCACCTCATCCATCATCTCTGCACCACAGTCTTCCCTAGGAAAATGTCTTTCCCATGATCTAAGAAAATCTTATCTTCACTTTGAATCTGCCACATAACATTTTTAACAACAATCTGAACAAGGCAGGAAGCCTTTTGTATGTGTGTGTGTGTCTGCAGATTCTTTGTTATGCATTTGTATATGACATCAGGGACCTTTTTCAGAAAGAGACAGAGCTCTTAAGGCTTGCCTGTACTTAGAGTCCCTACTTGCAGCTTCTGATACACCTTTCTTGAAGGATGGTAAGAATAAAGTGTCTACACATCAGTTTCTTTAGGAATAGTTTCTGTCCTTTAAATAGACACAATATCTTAATCCGTATTAATCTTCAAACAGAAAAAAAAAGTAATTGGCTCTATTGAGAGAACTGGTTTAAGCTGTACAAGCAAAAACTCCTCTTTAAATGGTTGCAATTGTACTGCCATCAGGCAGCTTTATGAGGCATCCTACCACAAAATCCTTTCATGTGGAGGCAAGGCTTTAGGCACAGGTTTATCCCATCTAACTGAGGAGCTGAGGATCACTATACAGCTGGGTTTGATGATAGTTGAGGGGTTTGTATTTGGGGCTCAGGCTCCTTACAGTGAGCAGGGGCTAGCAGCAGCACAGCTGATACCAGTGCAGTCTTGGGAGCCAGTTTCTATCCTTTCTGGATCTTTTCATATGAGTCAGCACCAGAGTGCATTATAGTGATGCTGGATCTTTGCTAGCAGTGGCACAAGTTGCTCCTCTGTTGTCTGAGCTGCTGTGTCCCCCTTGTGTGCGTGCAGCACAGGTGTGTGGAAGGGCCTTCTCTGCAGCTGGGACCAGGGGCTTGCTTTGACTCCCGTCCTTTCCCTTTGGTGACAGGCCGCTGTGCCCGCTGCGGGGAAAATGTTGTTGGAGAAGGCACCGGTTGCACGGCCATGGATCAGGTCTTCCATGTGGAGTGTTTCACCTGCATGATGTGCAACAGCAAGCTGAGGGGACAGCCTTTCTATGCAGTGGAGAAGAAAGCCTACTGTGAACCCTGCTATATTGTAAGTACCTCTTTTTCTTTGCACCCTGATTTTAAGGCATAATTGTTGAAAACAGTGATTTTCTTCATTGCTGTAGAGCTGTCTTACAGTTAAAATCTGACAATCTTGTGGCAGTGCCATGGGCACCAGGTTTTTCCATGGTCATCAGAAGAACTCTGATCTTTTCAACTTACCGGGTGAATTTTGTTTTCTGTTGCTGAAAAGAAGTGGGGTAGGGGAAAGAGATGCATTTTGTCATTGTTTTACCTCTGTAAGGAGCAGACTATGCAGTGATTTTTGAGCAGTAGTGTTGCTCTCAGATTGCTGTATTGAGAAACCTGATGCCAAAATGCTTACAGACTGGAGTGCCCACTAAGATTAAGGAGGTGGGATGGAAGAGAGGAGTGAACACTGCTAAAATAAAGGTCTTTGTGTTGCTTGATGGAAGTATTTCTACTGAAATAAGAGTCTTTGGATTAGATATCTTTTGAAGCTTACCTTACCCTAAAATTTCATTTCGTGCCTCCAACAAGGTCTTAAAGCAAACAATTAACAGTTGCTCTGTGAAGCTGCACCTTTTAAGAGGCTGCTGTAAGAGCTGCTGGAACCAGTTGCACAGGTACAAATTAAAGAGACATCACATAATGTGCCTGAGGCCCTACCTTGGTGTGACCTTTGCATCCAATACATATATAAGGATAATCCTTGTAATTTAGAAGTCAGACAAGCACCAAAACATTTTTAAAGGCTTGATAGGTCTTTCTCTAAGTCTTCAGTTCTATGTTCTTATAGACACTGGACCTGAGACCCTTCCAAAATTGGATTTACACTTCTGAAAGTAAAAAATTGTACTTTTCTTGATGTTTTTGGCATTCCAGTAATTAGAGCAATAATGCATATTTCTGAAAAGGCCAGCAAAATCCCATTGTTCTTCCTATTTCTGCAGAGCCTTTGCAGTGAGATTATTACTGAAATATTGAATACAATGGCAGTGGTAGATCGTCCCTGTTAATTTGCTTTTAAAAGCCAAATGATCTTTTGATGGCATATGTACCTTTTGAATAATTTCTATTTTTGTTTGCACTAAAATGATTGCACCATAAAAAATTTAAAGTTAATTTTGAGGCAAGTTTGACCATGTGCAAAGCACTGCAGACTCTAGGAAGGTGCATTCATAATATAATTGGAGCAACTTTATGTAACTCAAATGAAACATTTCATTGACTTCAGGCTGGAATTGACTTCATCTGCTTGCAGATTGATACTTTCTTTTCCTCTTTTTTTAAATCAAGCACGCATTCTTCACCACTCCTCTGCTTCAGTTTGGGAAAACATCTGCATCAGCCACTGTAGTAATGGTTTAAGATTATTTAATCCCATTACTTATACACTTCATTAGCCTGAGTGAATTGTTGGCAAGGGTTCAGTAAACTTCCTACACTGGGAGATAAAAGGATAAAAAAGGAAAGGGAGAAGGATTCTGTTCCTCATTTTCTTTCAAATTTATCTTCTATCTATTTAAGGGATAAAGCAACGATAATTGCCTGGTTGCATCTGCGTTTGTACATTCTGTGATATGACTTCGCAGCTCTGAGTACAGAGGAAAGAGTAAACGTTTTATAGCTTCCTTTTATATAACCAGAAGGGGCCTTTAAGTGTTTATCCATGCAGTCCACAAAAACCTGGTTATGGGCTTAACCCAAAGCACGTCTGGATCCATCTGCTGCAGCACAGGCAGGGGAAAGGATGGCAATGCTGATGGGGCTACATATGTGTGGCTGGACAGCTGGTGCTGTGAGTGGGAAATGGGTAGTTGGAATCTGGCAAACGAAAAGCCACAGGGACATTAAACTCTTAAATGTGGAAGAAAACAAGTGTTGTGGGCCTAAGTCTGCATACCTTTCAGAAAGCTCAGTACTCCACTATGCTGAAAGCCAGATCTGCAAGGGATCTCGGCACCTGCCATGCTGCTGGATTTAGGCCTGAGGAGTTTGTGTCCTACAGCATATGTCTCATTGATTTTTTTCAATGGAATGAGGTCGGCATTGGCTTCAGAAGGATAATGAATGCCCAAGTACACTGAAGCCTTGAGCTAGGCTTGCAAATTCTTCTTGCAGGTGAATTGGGGACCCTTAAATTGATGAGGCATAGTCTGAATGCTTTTGTCTTTAGATGCCTTTAGATGTGTGATGCAATTATACTGAACTCAATGAAAGTTAATGACCTGCTTAAAATCTAGTCTCTGCTTAAGGATTCTGCTGAATTGTGGCCTTGGATTTTGGTTTTATTATTATTTTTTGAGCTTCCCCAAGTCATCTGATCAGAAAATACTTTAGATACTAGGAACCCTAGATCTGCCAGAATTCAATGGGACTGAAGTACCTAGACCCAGATTCCTCTGGACCTGAATTCCCGTGAAAAGTGCAGCCTGTTTGACTAGCCCAAGACTGCGCAGCTAATTGATGGCAGTGGCCAACTGAGAAAACAGGGTTTTCAGCTGGCATAAGTGAGTAACTCAGTGAAACTTGCTTACTGGTCTACTTAATTCACACTGATTCCTACCACACATCCCCATTTTCCAAAGTCCTGTACTCCTGACCTCTGATGCAAACCGTGGAGGCTTCACTTATATAATGAATATAAACTATAGTATTTGCCTGGCTGTGATATATAAATTCTTGAATTCTTTGATTATTTTTTAATTCACTGTGTGACTTGTGGCCTTATGCATACAAAAACTATGCACGAAAATAAAAATAAATGTTTTTCAACAATTAGAATTGGCTAATCTTCTCAGTTTATGTGGCTCTTCTTAGTTGTGGTGCAGTGAAGCCATAATTAAGATTGCTGTGAAGAGCTGTATTTAATTACTGGTTAGTCAATACCAAGCCTAAATAGCCTGCAGAAGGGGCTTTCTTTGTTTTTGTTTCTGGTTTTATTTATCAGTGACCCAGTTAAGATGTAATTCCCCAAAAGTCTGAAATAACATCTAAGGAGATCAATCACCTGTTTGAAAAGAAATATTTTTCCTAATGGGAATTTGAGTACCAGAGTTAATTTCTTTCACACAACACCCCCACCACCACAAAAGCCCGTCACTATCATTTCCTGTTACATCTTATGAGTGCAGCGAGTTCTGTTGCCAATGTGTTTGCTGGTTTTGCTCTGCATCCAAGGATTCTTTCATTATTGATGTTATTTCTAAAAGAGTACCAGTCTTCTCCATTAAGACACTTCTGCTGAACGAAAAGCAACTGCAAAAACTAAAGTGTTAATAGGAGACAGATGTTTCCTAGTCATTACGACAGTCAAATAACATCTGAAATATCATGATAGGGTTTCCAGTATAACCAGTGTACTGCTGTGCACGTGCTCAATGCTGTGTCTGCAGTATGTTATCAGGATATTTTTCCCCTCCTTTACAGGGGGAATTACTGACAAAAGAATATTTGGTTTGCTTCCTGCAAGTAGTGGAAGAGAGCACTGGACTCAGAGCAGTGAAAAGGTTAAGAGTACTATCAGTGGAACTGTTGTTATAAAATACTGAAGAGCAAGATGTTAGAGCGGTGCCAGCTGTCTGCTTTCCAAATACCATGTTATCAAAAGGACTGAACACAAGGTTAGCCAGACACACCAATCTGGCAAGGGTGATGCTGCTGTTTTGTGAATGGGATGTTCTTTGATGTCCAGATAACTTTCTGCAGGACGTGGAAAATTTCCTCCATTCTTTATCCTCTCTCCTGGAAGTCTGGTAGTTGGCAGTTGGAGATATGAACTCTGAGGCTCAGAAGGACTGAGTTCCTGCAGTTAACATGGGAAGCAGCAAGATCTTGCAGATGCTTCTGGCCTCTGAGGGTTTCTTCTGTTTGTGTCCAAGTCAATGTGCCCCACCTGAGGGGAGCACAATGGTGTGATTGAGAAGGATACAAGAAAGCAGAAATAGCGTGGGTTAACTGAAAGAGTTCAGAGTAGTAGTGGTCTAGAAATGATGGGCCACCAAAGGAGAAGAAAGAAGCTCTCATGTATGTCCAGCTAGAGTGGGGGAAGATGGTGGGTATGGTCTGCAGTGTCCTATGGAGACCCAGGGGTTGAGCTTTCCTGTTTCTGCTTTGCGTGGCGAGATATTGAGGACATGACCTTAAACCCATCCCCAGGGATCACTTATAAGGATTTTGCAGGTGAAGTTCATCTTTCCATAGTACTAAAGTTGTGGAAGTGCTTGAAGGAGGAAGAATTGTACATGGAAGCCATGCCCTGAATACTGCTTTTCCCCAGTTTTGAACTCAGGACTATAATGCTCTGTTTTTTTTGGCTTGGATTTTATTTCTTTGTTTGTTTTTCCCAATTCCATGTTTTGTGATGAAAAAAAAAGTGTATCTTAGAAGTTTTTCTTTCTTACAAGCATCTAACTTCCTGGCCTACCAGTGGCTGTACTTCAATAGGAGGAGATTGTTCAGAACAGAACAAGAGAAATGCTGATGTTTTAAGAAATGGTATGACTAGAGCCACTGGTGCCATTGAGCATCCTGGAAAAGCTTGAATTTGCTAATCATTCTGAAATGTCAGTGTTAACTCAATTTATGCTCCTTGAAATCTCTGGTAAGACTGCTATTGGCTTCAGTGTGACTGGTATTGTAAACCTCACCCTGTGTGTGCGTGTGAGTGTGGTTGGTTGAAAACTGTGCAAGTGCAGCTTCCTCCAGCACATATGGTTTAAAGTGTAAGGTTGATCCCTTCAGTAAAACAATATCTATTTTTAAAAGTAATTCTGCAATTTGTAAGCTGGGATTACAGCACTAATTTAGCAACTATGTAACAATTTAAATTGGACCAGAAAAGAGAAACTATAATTTAAAGATTTTTTTTTTTTATGATACAAGTTTTCTTCTTTTTGAAGTAAAAAGCCTTTTATTCTTGTTTTTGTCAAGCAACGTATTGAATTTGAGAGTAATTTATGGAAAGTGCTGCCAGCATGGTATTGCGAGAGCTCCACAATTTGAATTTAAACCGCTCAATGCGATCATTAAGACTATTATGCCTCCTTTCCAAAGAGTTTGAATTCAAAATGACAACTGGAACAAAAATATAAAATAAACTAAAGAGAAGTCACGCGCTCTTTACGTGGTGGAATTTTTCTGCCCTCGAAATATTTAATTGAGATCAATGCTGCTCTTCAATCCTCTCCTAGAAAAAAGCTGGTGTTGCTAGTTTTAGTTCGGTGCTCCTGTGTGAGTCATCGGCAGCAGGGAGCTGAACCTGTGACCCGTGGATCGAAAAGCATTAAGTCTCAGCTCCTTAGCAGAGAGATGCAGCTGGGCTGTGCCAGGCAGCAACAGGCTCCTGCCCTGGGGATTTCTTAAGCACAACAGAGATGGTCCATGGGCACAGCAGACACAAAGCAGGCCCAGAGTTTTGGTTTGCTTACAGGCATGTTTTATTCTTATGGATTATTGGCTTTGATAATTCTGCTAGTCTAGGCCCAATTGGTAATTCCTTTAGAAAATATTGTGGCAAAGGAAGACTTACTTCAGGTAAAGCAATCATTTGTGAAACTGAAAAAAAAATAAATCCCTTAAGAGTAACAGCTCTTTCTATTGATGCCACCCAGCAACAGTTGATACAAAAAATACAGATGGAAGGTGGAAGAGGAGTGGTGGTCATAAACTCAATTCTACTACGTTGAGTAATAAATCGTCTTGTGCAATCAGAGCATAGACAGAGGAGGATGGGATGCTATTATGTAAGCTGCATCTGGAGTTTCCAGGAGTCCAAGTCTAGGAGGTACAAAAATGTGTGTGTGAGAGAATGTCGATGAAGCAGCTTCTGTCAGAACTGGGACAGCTGAACTTAGCTGACCCTCTGGAAGCCTGCATCTGTTTTTCAAGTGGTCTATCAGCTGTTATAGGGGATGGGTCATGTCTCTTTTGTCATGAGATGGGGGAAAATGTTCCTTTGCAGAGGTGGGTGGGTGAGGGAGTCAGCAGTGGTCAATAACCTCATTTCTAAACTAGACCTAGAAAGAAAGGAGAGAAAGTGTACCATGAGATGATGAGGTAATGCTCTATAGGAACTCCTCTGTGGAGATCCAAAGTCTCATATTAGAGAAGATGGGGCCAATTCATCTTGCTGTCTAACAAGGAACAGGGCAAGAAGTCTGCAAGCCAAGGCTGTAAGAGGGGAAAATTCATAGTGCTCTTGGAAGACAACAAGAATGAGCCCTGCCAGGAGTTGCACTGGGCTCACCTTGGCAGTGGATTCTCTGAGACCAATAAACCTTGTGGTATAATTGACTTTCCAGAAAGCTGGAAAAAAGAGTATTGCTTTAGAGGAAGACCAGCTATGGATTGTGGAGGTAAAGCAACTTGATGCTCGCAATGCTAGTAGTGTTACGAGGGAGATATTTTTGGAAAAGTTTCCATGGTGCTGGACAGCATCTTAATAGATGCATCTGTGTTGGAAGGCTGAGCATGAAGTGCTGATGAACTAGTTCAGTGATATCTTGAGGGTGAGAAGTTTTGATAGGGATGGATCACTTCCCATTCCTTTTCATGGCCCATAGTTAAAAATGTGTCCTTACTGGGTGAAGGCTCCTCCTCCATTCCTGGGCTTTGCTTGAGAACTTTGTGATAGCTTGCTAGAATCCACATCTTTCCTCCTGCTTGTGTTGGCAGCCATAACAACTGGAACTGTCATCTTGTTGAAGGCACAACTGCCTTGTGCTTTTATAATTAGAAGCATTTTTCATATTTTGATTATATGAACTACACATTGATTTGACATGTATAATCTAGAAAAACTATACCATGGGAAATTTTGTGGAGGCAATTCTTAGTGACTGAAAAGTTGATACTGTGAAGGACCAGCTGCTGCCATTCAGTGAATTTCTGGCCTTGTGGGGTGAATTCCACTGACCAACTCTATATTCTTTGGAAGAAAATAGTCTCTCTTTCTTCAAGACTAGTGGGATTTTAGGGTTTCTGGCTCTGCATTCACTTATGGACTGTACTACAATAGAGGGAATGGTGAAGTCGTTTAGCAATGACTTTTACCTGTGTTGAGCTTTCCCTGTAGAAGGTATCTCAACACTTGTTTGCCTTTGAAAGTCAGCAGAAACAGCTTCTAAGGAAAGAATATAAAGTCTTACTCACCGATGTCTTGGTGATAGCAGGAAAATCTTCCTCATTTACAGTCAAGTAGATGGGTATTTGATGGTAAGTCACATCCAGTGTTTAGAGCGTTCATCTCTTCTTTTGATCATATTTCACCCCCTCCTCAGCAAACTACTTGCTGCTTTCATCCTTTGCTGCCCAAGTAGCATCTAGACATCCCCCTGTAATAACCTCTGTGTCACAGAATGGCAGTGTCTGCCTCCACAGAGCTTTTTGGTAAACAGCAAGACTAGGGAAAAGGCAACAGCATTGTCTCCATACTGCAGATGGAGATCTGACTCTAGGAAAATTAAATGCAGTTTGTTTAGAGGATGGATCTCCATTGCTGGAAGCCTTCAAGGGTGGGTGGGGCAAACATCTGTTAAAGACAGTTAAGGTCTAGGCAAGGGAAGACTCAGGGCCATTTTCTAACCTTGCTTCTCCGTGTTATGAACTTGAGTGACCTACCCAGGACCACAAACACATCCTGCACTGTACAGCTCAGGTTTTCCACATCTCAGTTTTCTACCTAGTTGCAGTTCAGCCTGCAAAGATCTTCAGGTGAAGGAGCTACCTCCTTTTCTCCCCTCTGCCAACCACTGCTGTTATAGAGCCTGGACATGAACATAAACAAGCAGCTGAAAGCTGAGTGAGGGCTCTTGGAAGTCCCAGGAGGGTAGGAGATAACTAACAGTGTTCCATTCCATGAAGTCCTTCTGCTTGCTTGTAACCTTGCATAGTTATTTGTCAATTCCAAGTGCTGAAGACAATTATTTTGGAAAGGCTGTGATTTATTTGAAATTGGGCCTGTAATTTAGGTATGTGTTTCCATCAGATCTATGTATTATGGAGCTTTGTCCTTTCTAACGCAGTGATGTCAAAGTGCTGCAGTGTCCAGACATAAAAAAATCAGAACTCACTGAAGTAAATAAACAGTATTTTTCACGACAGCTCCTGTGTAGAGCTGCTGGTAAAGCATAGGCCCTGCAACCAGGCTGTGATATCTGTGGGTAACAGAGCTGAATCTGTCCTGGAACGGGTGTGTTTGGATTTAGCAGGTATAGTTCCCCCTTAGCAGCCTTGCAGAGGGCAAAGCCTTGTCTGACTCTGAGTTCCAGATGCCCTCTTCTTTCAGTCCAGACAGCAATTTGCAAGCCTCTGTGCAGAGAGCCCAGCAGCCTCTTGCAGTGTGCCACTTGAGCCGTCTCCTTGGTGAAGCCACACTCCAAGGAATTTGCTCTGGCAAAAGCTCAGTCTGTGAGTTGGTCCTCCCTCTCGGGTCTTGCCTCTGTTCTTCACTCCAGGACATGGTTTGCCTGCATGCAATGTTTGTTTGCAGTGGAGAAAAGTGTTTAACTTGCCATCACACACACAAAACCCCCAGTGGGCTTGGGAGATTTCTGGTTAGAAAAAGAATAAAATCATGCCGGTGTAGGGAAAGCTCAACAAATGGGAATGATGACAGGAGTAAAAGTTTGATTCTAAGAGCATAGAGTGTGTTTGGTGCTCATGTAGGGGCAAAGCAAATTGTAAGACTTTTGTTTCTTCTCATCCGCATTAATTACAAAGCTGTGGGCCAAGTACAATATTGAAAGAAGAGGTAAATCAACCACTGGGGTATTTTGGGCAGAAGCAAAGCCACATTACAGCTCACTTCTGGTGCTGTAGCATTTGCTGGGGACAAGAGATTATTGTGCACTGGTAAGGTAGCAGCCTTCACAGGACCAGAGAGCACGTTGGTTAATGTGGCTGGTGAGACCTGTGGTGCCTCCCATCTTTTCAAATTGCTCTGAAAATCAGAAAAAATAATGGTTATTGTGCCCAAAACCTAAAAGTTGCGACTGATCAAACCTGGATATTTTCCCTTGTTTGTGAAAGAAAATATAGCAAGAGGAGTGAAAAATAGCATTGTTGAAATGTAAATTAACTCACTCCCTGATGTTATCAAGGATTGAGATTTTAAGTATGAATATTCCATTAGCTCTTGACAAGGTAGTTTTTTTTGTTTAAGGTCGTGTTTGAACCAATACACCATCTTGGCATTCCACCAACAAAGGTATCTGTGTAAATGCAATCTGTGTTCAAGCCAGACAACACTCTAAAAAATTTATTTAATATTTCCTACAGCAAGCCATCTGTGACTGGTCATATTTTAGGAAGAAAATTAACATCATAGCAACGTTCACCACTCTCTTTGAGTAACTTCTAGACTTTTTAAATTAAATGTGCTGCCAAATATTTATGTTCTGTTGTGAAAAGAAAAATATTTGTTTGACATGCTAGTCTCCCTGGCAGTTCAGTCAGTTGCTCCTCTTTAGAGCTGTGCTTTTCTCATGGGTTCTGCAGGGCAAAAGAACGGCGTGGGCATCCCTGAAGCTGCCTTTTGGGCTTGCTCCTTGCCAGTGAGTAGGGGCAGCTGTAGCACATGACAGGGCTTTGTGAGGATTGAGGGAGGGTGAGCCCTGGGTCCTCATGTGGAGAATGAGGTGTGTGACAGGGACTGGCTGGGGCCAGGTTGTGCCCAGTGCTGACACTGGTGGGTTGGAGGGTGGTGGAAGAGCCACTGTGGCACAAGTGGCCATCACAACACTCCTTGCCAACATGCAGAAGAATAAGAGTTCCCAGGAAAGCCAAACTACTTTACAGGATGTCTTCCAGTGCATCTGCCACAGACACTGTAGCCCTCACCAAGGCAACCAAGTTGCCAGAATTTAGCAGCAGGAAAACAGAAGGAGGAATTAGTGATGGCCTAAACCATGGCTGGTAAATGCCCTGATGGAGCTGAGCTCTGTTCTAAGTCATATGTCCTACTTTTAGTAATAATTTTCACAAAAGTCTTGCATTTTATCCTCTTCTGTAGATTAATGGATGTCTTAAATTGGATCACTCTAAAGTAATGAAATGCCTTTGTTCAAGGGCTCAGAAATTGGTGTGATCCTCTTACTGCACACAGGTAATAATAAACAACTAAAATGTCTGAAACTATCCTGAAATAGTTAATTCCGTTTTGGAAAGGCTGAAATGTTCTGAAGAATCGCTGGTGGCATAGCACCAGTTTTGCTCAGTACTCTTTTGTCCATTTAACTTGCCTGTACTTACCACTCTGGGACTATTGCAACCAGCAGAAGTCCAGATGAATTACCAGCCTGTAACCTGTCTACATGTGTCTGTTGCCTATAGTATCAATGCCAGACACAGAATGTGCATTTTCTTACTTATGTGCTGGGAAGAGGCCTCTGCAACACAGAGCAGGGAAAGAAAGCAGTCCTGGTTTGCTCTATTGCCTCTGACAGTTTTACTTTCACTGTAGCATGGCAATAAGATTAAAGTTTTATAGCAGTATCACCTCCATCCAGACAAAAAATAAAACCTCTCCTCTCCGGTACTTAGATTTCAAACTCTTTTACAGAGCCTCTGCATCTGTTAATAAAATCCTTAATTCATTTTGAACATTTTATTGTTACTTTGGATAAAAGTTTAATCAGATAGAATTATTGCCTTTCTAATATTCCCTTAACCTTTGCATTTTAGACTTAGACCATATCAGTTAAATTTTGAAATCACTGTTTTATAGACTTGAGTGCCCTCACCTCTGTTTTAGAGGGTACTTTTGCACAGGAATGCCTTTCTCTGTCTTGAGGTCATGTGAAAACTTAAAAGGTTCTAATGTGAGCACTGCTCACTTTCCACTAAAGTGTCTTGCATGCCCTATTAATTACTTTAATGGTGACATGCTGGTTTAAGGGAATTCTTTATTAATGCTACTAAATCTTTTTTTTATTGTTGTTTAAACACTTTTTATTTCCTTTATGTAGATGTATTTAATCCTTTCTATCTTTAAAATAAGTGAGTGCATAACTCTACATGAGGTGTTCTACACTTCCATTTTCCTTTCTCAGGAGGGCGTAGGGGAGCACTTTGCTACCTTGTGTGTATTGTCCACATCCCAGCAGAGGCATAGCACAGCACATCCGCACTGTCTGTAATCGGGTGTTAGATTGTTGTGGTGGAAGTAATTTTTGAAATCTGATATGTCTCTACAGAAATAATGTGCAGTGAACTTGCTCCTCCTCATCCAGGATGTTGAGATTTTAGAGGTCAGTTTGAATTTTTTGTTGAAAAGTGCAACACTCCCAGTTCAAAAGGGGATTTGATTATGTTTCAGCCCTTTCCTAGTAAGGAGGACGCATTGATTTGCTCTCCTCAATCTGAAATAGGCAATAGAATTCTAGATGTCTAGCATTCACTATACTAGAGAATTTATAGAGCATCCCTCTTATTGAACTAGCTAGATGGAAAAGCATTGACATCCATGCCTGCAGGTGGATTTTAGTCTAACAGATTTCTACTTTTAAGGTGATATCTTCTACAAAATATCTATTCTTGATTCATATTAGTTACAGGTCTTCTTGGTCTGGGGAGGGAAAGCAAGGTACGAGAGAGAAATCCTCTTCAGGTTATGGAGAAGCATTTTCAAATGCAGATAAATGACTGAGAAATTTACTGCCTTTGGTTTGTTAACCCACTCTCGGCAATAAGGCTTAAACTCTTACTACTAAGTAATCTTTTTTTTGAGTCACTTGATACTGTGTTATGTCTCCAATAACTATTGATGGTTTCACCATGGGATTCTCCTACGCTGGAGATCTATAAATAAACTTCACTGGTCTTGAGGAAAATCAGAATAGTTTGTTGAAAACCTAAATAGTGACAAACAGTGACTAATTTTTTTTCTTTGGTGAGGGGGCAGTAGTTTAGGTATAGGGGTTGTTTTTTGTTTTCTATGGGCAAAGTATGAACATTTCATAAAGTATGTGTAACATAAAAATAAAGCATGTGTAACAGAGTATGTTACACTGTGTGGTCTTTCTTGACCTTCTCTCTCCCAGATGACTTCTGACTTGAAAAAACATCTGTGCCTGGCTGGGTAATAGAGTTTTTGTGCAGCCTTCCATGGCTAATGTATACCTGTACATACACACAGACTTGAACTGGAAGAATATGGAAGCCTGAATTCAATCTGAAATGATTTGGCATTTGCCTGGGAAAAGTATTTCTTCCTCTTGTGCACTTTCCCTCAGGCTTGTCCGAATCAGTCTGTAGTTACCAGTAGCATGCTTTGCTGTTGAGTGGGCAGAGCCTTTTGCTTACAATTGCCATTTTAATTTTGGGAACAGGCAGTGTATTTGTGCACGTACACAGTACTAAAGTACTTTTGCATTTTCAGTTTTTCCTAAATGGCACCCTTTGCATTTTAGAATAAGCAACTAATTAAATGGCAAGGTTGAGTGCTGTTTGAGCCATGGACATAGGGTCACTCTTACTTAGATGAGGGACCTGATCCTGTAAATCAAATTAGTCCAAGGTATGGGCCTGCTCCCACTAATTCCAATTTGCATGTTTTCTTTGATATTAATAGGAGCTGCATCAGATTTCTGGTGCCCAAGACAATGTGACTAATGAAAGTGTAAGAGACATAGACCCCTTCTCATAAAGTGGTCCTCTTAAGTGTGTGAGGAATCCAGACTGTCTTAATAAAGAACCTTCAATTTCTGTTTTTTTAAAGTAGAAGTAAAGAATTGGAAATTCCCTAAAGTGAACTAAACGGCTCAAAACATGCTTTTCCCCCCTTTAAGCTTGTTTGCTTCCCTTCTCCCTTGTGGATACCTTGTTTATTTTTTTAATAAATAATCATATTTTAAAGCAGTGTAAATAAATTGCAAAATGTGCTCCAATGGGGTGGATAAATATATTCCATCTGCTGGGGAGTGATTATTAAATAATTCACCAGTGGCAAACCCAGGAGTGGTTATCCATTTTCCTCTCATTCATGGATAATTTTTTCTACATCCCGTAGGAGCTCATTATGTTTTCTTTGTACATAATGTTTAATAATTTTTAAAATCTGGCACTAACCCCTCCATCTACAGATTCTTCAATTTTTCCAAAATATTTGTGCATGTTGTATGCATGTATATATTGGCAGAGGAAGATATTTGTTCCTTTCTATTTCCTTTTTGTTTTCACGTTGAGAGAAGGTGAGCATTGATGTATGAAGTGAGGCGGGGATTTGGAAAGCAAATTTCCCTGTGTGAGGGGGAGTTTGCTCCTGTATGGATGGTGGATGGGTCACGTCTGTGCTCTCACCCTTGTGTGGGAATCAATGTGGCTTCAGGGCTGTAGCAGCAGTGTGGAGCTCTTACTTCAATGTTTATAAAGAAGGAAATAGGAAGCAAGGAGAAGGAGTGGGACACGCATTTGAAGAGCCTTTTCTTTTTCTTACTGTTGGGAATAACTTAGTTATCCTCTAAGTGACCAAGAGTGAGTCCAATGGGCCTGGTCTGCCAATAAACAGTAAGCAATTGCCTGATGAAAACTGGAGCTCTATCCCATCAGTGGAAAAACTGCCACAGATATGTGGGTTGGTGGTCTTTGAATCTGACCTTAAGGAAAGAGCTCAGCTCCTCCTGGTAGCAAACAGACCCAGGGGCCTTTGTGGGCTTTGAGCAGGCAGGGAGGGCAGCTGGGAGGAGGACAGGATGGGGTTGGCACATAGCAGGAGTGGACACCTCCAGTGCTGTATACCATTTCAGCAAGGTTCATAGTCCCATAACTGCTTGTGCATCACAGGGCAAGAGGTGAAGGACCAGTGCCCAAAGTCCTGTGGTCAGAGTTGGATTCTACCAGAGGCTGGGGACAGATGTTTGCAGTTGGAGAACAATCACTACCTTGGTGCTAAAGTGTGTAATTAGCTACAGGAAATTCTTTCCTCAGCTGATCAAGAGAAGAAGGTAAAAGTATCTCTTAATGCTTTCACTGTTCTTCTAGGGAGTTGAGTGAATGTGGCTGCCCTCATAGTGGGCAACAGCAATTCTATTCCCAAGCAGGTAATGATCTCTGCTGGTTTCTTGCATGTGTCCAGAGGTCCGTGCTGTCAACCAGTGAGGAACAAAACCATCTCACTGAGACAAGGAGCTGTTTTATTTCTCACTCCCTCTTTTTCATGTTCCCTGTAGGCTTGTTCAGACTCTGGGCTTCAGAGGCAGCTGGGCTTTGTACTAAGCAGCTTTTCCCTGGGACAAAGAGCAGACCCCAATAATTTGGTTTTGGCCATAATTTCTGTATGATTCATGACCTGGAAACTCTTCCTTTTGTTACTCTGCTAATCCTTTTTTTCTAACTGGGAAACAGTTTTTGGGGGGGAGGAGAGGTAGTTTGAATGTGAATAAGCAGAACATTGAATATTTTGCTTGTTTGAGAAGAAAGGCTCTTCTTTCCTTTGCACTTCTTCCCAATCTGATATTCTGCATATTTCCATTATATATTTTCATCATAGTCAAAGCTATGGTCAGAATAACACTTTCTATAACTGGTTTCTCTGCAAAACAAGGGGTTTGCTGCTCTAAATCTAGGATTGAAGTGGTGCAGCTATTGAGGCTGGTGCTGACTCTGGGCTCCCTTCCCCAGCTCATTTCCTTCTCCAAATGATTGGTAATTTTCACACCTGAAAATGATGCTCCAGGATGGAAGAGCACAAGGAAGTTAATATCCGGGTGAAAGAACAGTGTTGAGCAATCAGATTGAATATAAAGTCCCAGAGCAAATGAACACTGTGTTTGGCACTGTGTGCACTATAGACCTTGCAGAGCAAAGGCTGGAGGATAAGCTGAGGTGTGCTGGCCAACATGCCAGCTGCAGGAAAAGTTGTGTGAACTCATTGTTTGTGGAGCTGCTCTAATTTAAACTGCAAGAAACTGGTGTGAGGGAACAAAAAAACCAGCAGAGGAGTGGAATGGTGTTTGATGGTTTTGAGTGTCAAGCATGTTCAGTGTGAGAGGAGAAGTGGCTGGGTCAGATGACAGGGTAAGTCCAAGGGCTCAGCTGGGAAGATGGCTGGAGCTTCCCCACACCCTGTACCGGGCATACATAGGATAACCAAAGCACCATTTGGTGCTGCTGTTTCTGCAGTGGCACTGCTGGCAGCCCCTCTGTCTAAAAACACAGAGCTCCCTGTGCAGGACACACACCCTCAGTGCTGACACAAAGCCTGTCCTCTGGGCCCTAATGTGGTGTAACATGTATTACAACGTGCCATTAAGAAAACTGCAGTTGCCAAATGTTCCTGGTTTTACATAAAGCTATTCCACCGAGGTTGTTATCTGATTTTTCTGTGGTACTGAGAAAAGCAGTTGAATCAGACAAGAGACCTTGTGGGTGGAATACATTATGTCCAAAAATCAATCATAAGGTAGGAATAGAATTTGAGTTTATTTACAGTCCGTTGACTTTTTTAGTTAGCACCATTTATTAGAGAAGATGAAGAAGAGGAAAATTAAGCAGAGGGCAGGAAAATGTTTCTTTGTGATATTTTTGTGCCTGGCAATGAAAAGAGATGTGTGTACGAGCTGACAATTTATCTTCTGCCCTGAAGAGAAATGACTTGTTCTCAAATGGGCATGAAATGAAATAGTGCAGAACACGATAGGAACTTTTCTGAGTAAATGGGTCAATTTCCTGTCATTCTCTTGATAATTGTATGTAGAGCACACTACGCTCCAAACATTGGCAAATGTGATTTTTTTTTTCTCATGTTATTTTACTCCTCTTGTAAATGGGTGGAAAACATATTCCAGTGCTGGCACTATTATAATCAGCTTTTGCCAGTGGCTAATAGCAGTCCATTTTCGGTGAATGCTTATTACCTCCAAGCAGTCCAAAGCACTACATAATAACCCAATACTGTGTAGACTGGTACCGCTAGGAATGAGATGTAGTTATAGGGACTGTATTGCAAATGCCCAATCACAGCAGGAAATTTGCTTGTCCCTTTATCTTCTCTTTCCTAATTGCAAAATAAGCCCTGTGCTCTAGCTGGAGAAGGAGCCTTGTTTGCCTTCCGAAAATTTCTGGTATGGTCAGGGGCTTTTTGCCTCGCCATCCCTTAGCAGGCTGATGCATTTTTCCCCACTTAGAGGAGACCTCTTTGCTCCTGAGGGGATGTGGATTCAAGTCAGACTCACTGAGGACTGAACTGGTAATTTTACTTTGGCTGTTGTTAATTAAAAATAACGGAAGTGCTGTAACAGGTGTTCAGTGGGTGATGATTAGGATCTCTGTGGCAGATGGGGTAAATCTCACTGGTGCAGGTTAATGCAGTGACAGCTTCATTGAGTGCCTTTGAACCTCAGTGTTAGGAAAAGGGGGGAAATGTTACAGGGTTGGCTCCAAGGTGCTGATTCTGGCTGTGGAAATATCTGGATAAATCCCAAATACTTGATTTCAATAATTTTTCTTCCTCTTAACTCCGAGCTAAGGAAGATGTAGACTTCTCCAGCCTATCTAATCATGCATAGTATTATGATCCTTATTGGAGGTTATAGGAAGGATAAAAACTCAGTCCCAGCCTGATGAGGACTGCAGTTACTTGAGTTGTGATGCATCACCTGATGGGCCAACACAGCCCTGTGAGCACTGCCTGTCTATTGACTGAGGGACAGAGTTGCACAAGAAATGGATTTCAGCTGAAGATCATTAACCATTTCTGTTTTCACCCCAGTTACCCCCCAAAATGAAAATCTTTGATCAGATTTTGAAGGATGACTTCTAAAAGCTTTGAAAGGAAACCTCAAGAATAGATTTTTCTTTTTTTTATCTCTCCACGAGAGAAAAGCTGATTCTCAAAAGTGTGGCAGTGTTGGAAATTTCCCATGCAAATTTTCATTTAGAAGTGGAACTCAGGGGCATTTCTGAATCTTTAAGCAATGTTTTTTTCTTACCAGTGTGACTGGAGCTCTTCTATATCCCCAGGTCAGTGTCACCTTCATTCTGAATATACTGGACAGGTTTCTCTCCATTTACAGATTGGATTGAGTCACAGCTTTAAAAAGGCCATTGCAAGTTTTTCAGTCTCAAATTTCTTTTTGTTGTTGTTGGGGTTTTTTTCCACCAGGACAGGAAAATGGCAGCTTCTTATAGGTGCCTGTAAGGGCAGACAGGTCTATTTGTCTTTTATGTATACTGTTGATGCGAATGGACTGGAAATAAGGATACACAGAACAGGTCTTCAATAATTTCTGCATCTGCTGTCAGGAGATGAAGTCATGTAGCAAACCCATTCCATGAATCAGCAGTTGCTGAAGTGTGCATACAACTGCTGGATAGAGTTGGCCCCTCTTGGCTTATGTGGAAGGCTCCAGACTCCTCACAAGACATGAGGAACTGGAAGTAAGTAATCTCTGACCTCCTTCAGCAGGGAGCATGGAGAAATGTGTGTTGTTTATTCCACCTGTCTTTGGAAATATTCAGCCCTGAAGGACTGATTCAAAAGGCAGTTATGCTCAGTAATTCTGGAATAGCTCAGCTGCCTGGGATAGGATTGGCCCACTGTAAAAGCCACTGGGGGAATTGGGTCAGAATTTGTCCGTGCTGCTGCTTCGACCACAGAATAAGTTCTAGTGACTCCTACTTGGAGCAAAATAGGAAAAGATCAAGCACTGAATTAGTCATTTTCCCCATGTTACATAACAATATTTTAGCAAACATTCTTCTCCCTGAACGTTTAAATGCATTGCTTGAATAATCACTGAAGACAATGTGGTAATAATATGTTCCTTATGTGCTGAAGGAAAAGCATTTATTCTGGTTTTACTTTTGCAAAATTATTAAACTACTTACTGATGCTTACACACAGGGAGTGTGGGGGTTCTTTTGTTTGTTACTGCTATTTCTTTAAGGGAGCACATTTTTGTCTGATTTGGAGATAAGAGGATTTCTGTTAAATGAGTTTGATGCTAGTGGTGGAATTCATTCCAGATAGCCCAAGCAGGTGGCTCACAGCTAGATGAAGTTGACATGCGTGTGTCTTGGGAGCGATGATGGGGACTCGTTGGTACCTCTTGGTGAAGAATATTTTAACCAGTCCTACCTACAACTCTCTTGCAATCACCCCAGTGTTGGGGTCACCTCTGCTTGGTGTATTTAAGGCAAGCCGTATCTGAGTACCTAGAAAGTAGGTTTTCCTCTGCCTATAGCTCCCATGTGGCCTGGTTGTTTAGTCATGCTCTAATTCATTCTCATTCAGGACTGAATCCGCCAGAAAAGGCAGTTCAGATCTTTTTCTTTGACATGGTCAGAAAAAGAAAGTAGAGGTGCAACATGCTCAGATTATTTTATGCCATGTAAGTAGTTAGGAAATGGGCTTTGGAGATGAGTGGACCTAGGCTCTGAAAACTGCCTTAACTGGAGGCAAAACTACCCCAAGACCACCCTTTCTGAGGCGTAGGGGAGATGTAAGAGAAAAGACTGCTCAGGAAGAGGTCTTGCTGCAGCTGAAGCCAACACACAGAAAATACCCTGGGGTGTGCAGGGGCAGGGAGGGATGGGAGTGTTCCTTGGGAAGATGTGGGTCAGGACTGTGCCTGCCTTCCTACCATAGGGTCCCAACTTCCTCCAGCTCCCCACGGAAAAACACAGGACTAATACTGCTGACTGAAAAAGGAGATGGAAAAGGGTCTTAATCCATGGGAGCTGTGTAGTGGTCACCATGATGGGCATGGCAATGCTGGAGGGGTGAGCTACCTGTGAGCAAAAGGTGGGTTAGGGAGACATGGTGTAATTTCTTTAGCTGTCTGGCAGGAGGGGTTCTTATTGTCAGAAAAGGATTTTGCGGGGCTTGAAACTTGGATTAAAAATATGTCTGTATTAGCTCCAGCTGAAGATGCACCCCGGAATCTTGGAAACTGTTTCACTGCTTCACTGTTTTGGGGAGGAAACTTTGGCTTTCTAAGTTACAATATGACTGATATGTTCTGTTTGGTTTTTTTGAGATTTTTTTTTTTAATACTCCCATGACTCAAATCCATTTGAATTTTTCCTTTCAAACCATGTGTTTGTAAGCTCTGACTAGCACAGCATTGCATTGGATATTCTGGCATTGGTCAGTGGAGGATGGAGGAGTGTTTTTCCACTGCTACCACAGTGGTCTTCAGCGCAGTGTTGCTAAGCATGACTTTTAGCATGATCTACCACACTCAGACTGCCAGTTCCCAGGAGGAGCAGACATGGGGATTTTGATCCACCAAGACCAGCGTTGCTGAATAGATGCACTACAAACAGAGGCATAAACCTTGCCTTTGTCATCTTTCTGGCCAAAAGTGTGCCACCTCCTCACCTGCCTGAGTTTTGCTGCTTTTATGTGCTTAATCATGGGGCAGTTGTCTTCACCCACCCTCAGGCCCTTTGCATAGTCCCTACATCTGCCCTCAGATGCAGGATATTTGCCCAGTCTTGTGCCTCTGCACTGCAGAGTGCAGATGTTTGGTGTTTGGCGTCTCTTGCTTTCTCCTGAGTGAGCATCTATTCTTTGCACAGGTCAGGGCAAGACAGGCAGAGGAGTTAATCCTGTTACTGTAAGGTCAGCCTGTTTGCTGGAGAGAGAGGACATTAGCCCTCCAGACATGTTCCTAGAACACACTGCAGATCCTCTGCAAGCAAGATATACAAGGGCATGTCCCATTTGTGAGTTGCCACCAGTCCTGAATCTCCAGCCAGCTTTGAAGAATCACCACATAAATGGTTGTGTGAGTGCCTGCTGGTGAAAAATGGAGGCACCTCAGGGACTTTGTTGAAAACGGCATGTTTTCTCTTCCTATCATCTACGCCAGCTCCTCAAGGACTCAGAGCTCAGTCTGAAAGCTCATTTTCCCCATTATGTGCTGTTTAGGCGACTGGGAAGGCCTCCAGGGCATCCTTCCCATGTGAGGAACTTCACCACCACAGTGCCACCACAGCACCAATGCCTGGTGGGAACACAGACAACACATCTCCTGATGCCTGGGAAAGGATGGGAGTCCACTTTGCTTTCTGGGAGCTACATTGCCTGCAGGGATAAAAGGGATAAAAACTTATTTTTGGTTACTGCTGTCAGCTGACCTGGCTCTGATGCACTTGGGTAAGCGGGGACATCCTTGCTGTTTGCCTTAACATGTCCAACAGCTAATATTTTTGCATAGTTTCCCTAGCTCCTCCCTCCCTCCCCTTTTCTTTCTCTATAAAATAATACTGCTATAATCCAGTTTGACTCAGCAGGATCCCTTTCACGCTGGCTAATCCCCATATATAGGCATCAGTTCAGGGAGGTGCACCAGAACACTGCAATATTTTCCCTAACATTTTGTTTAACCAGGATGACATTATTCAGACAAATTAATTCCTGAAAGATGTAAACTTGTTCTGACTGAGTGCTGCAGCAGCCTCCCTGAGAGCAACAAACCATGATCTGACATCTTAACAGCTCTCCACACAGTCAGGGGGAGTCTTACATAAAAGATCTTCAGCTGTGCATATCTGCAAGGTGCAGCTGCCCCTTTCTGCAATAGATTTCTTTTCCAGCAGGTTTTGGTGGGAAAAATATCTCTTTTTTAGGAAGTGAATGGGATCTGAAGCACAAGTCATTTTGGAAAACATCCTGGCATATGAAAGCAAAAGTAGAAATTACTCTACCCTCTGAAATCCTTGCCAAAGACTTTAAAATTGTGTGTCTGCTTAGGTCAGTCTTCTTCCATTATGAATTGAGTTTATCTTGCATGTCTGAGCTATCATGTTCCTACACGGGATTTACAAAGCTCAGGTGCATGTGTAGGTGATCTGTCAGCTATGTGCCAAATGGCAGCACCTGTAGGAAAGGTAGAGGAAAATGTCATGAGCCTGTCACAAGTCTGCCAAAAAAAGGAACTCATGGTCTGCTTCATAGGGAGGAGGTCCCAGCATGGTGAAGTGGCTTGTGGTGCTACTTTTACCCCATATAGGGTGTATATGGGCAGTTGAGCTACCCTGTGCCTCTCTGTGACACCACCTATTTGGGGTGGCATGGCCGGGCTTCTAGAGCTGCATTCAACCCTGAGGTTTTCTGTCCACATTCCCTCAAGATGTTTTCCTTTTACTTGAGTTACCTCTTGTATTCTGTAATGTCAGGACTCTGGGACACAGCTGGGAAATGGTGTTTTCCTCCTCTTGTCCAGGCTATCATTATGTCCGTTTAGGTGCCTGCCAGTTCTTTTCCTCAGTGCTTCCTTAGCTCCTAGATCCATAATTCATCGAGTCTGTTTGCTGGCCACAAGCATGCCAAAGCAGTTGAGAGTACCCTAAGGCTGGAGGAAGGAAAGAAGAAATCTGTTTAATTTAAGGTAGCTGGGACTCAGCTTATTGGAACACTGTTCTGGGTCTGTACCTCACAGCCCTGGCTTCTGTTCTGAATTATTTGTTGCTTTTTGTCTGCTTTTTGCTCAGCTTTAGTTGCTTCACTGTGCTTTAGTTTTACCTTCCTGAGACATCGGTTGATGTTAATTGTTCATTGAGACTGACATGGAGTGGATTCAGAGGGCTCAGCTGACTGGATTGCCATGGTCATGGGCTGCTGGGAGGGTCTAGCTGGATTTCTCTTCTGCACCTGACAATCAACTAGGCCAGCAAGAACAGCTGAAGGAAAGCACGTTCTCTTCTCTGCAGTAGTGTGTTATTGCCAGGGCATCTCTAGAGGCTCTTGGTACTCAGAGTAACTTAACATAATATCATCACAATTAATTCAAACTGTGTTAAGTGTAACATCCAATAGACACGGAATAATTAAAAAGACTTACAAAGTTGCAGCTTACAGAAACAGAGTTATAGTTGCATGAAACTACCTTAGATTAGTTTCAGAGGTTCCCCTGGTTCTGTATCAGCTGTAGCAGATGCTTCCTAGTCTCTTCCTGAGGGATCTTTCACATCTTTTTCTCCTGGCTCTATTTGTGAGATATATGCCGTTAGGACTGCACTTTCTTTTACGCTACAGTTTTGTGTCTCTCCATGCTTATAGCCCTTGCTGAGGAACAAGCAGAGCTTTCTGTATAGCCAGCTAAGGGAGCCTTCCAGTATTGTGGCAAAAAGGGTCGATACCAGCTGTTGCAGAAGACCTGCTTGTAAAGGCTAGGGAAGACTAAATTGAAGAGTAGTTATATGCAGAGTCCAGCATTGGTGAGAAAATGGAATCCTGCATCTATTCTGCAGTCCATTCCCTACAAGGACGCTGAAAGACTGAAAAAGATGGAGAAAAGAGCTAAAGGTGGGAGAAAAGATACTTTAAAGTGAATCCAGATATTTTAGCTTCTTAGAGGTGAAGCGCTGTAAGGTGATGTACTGACTAATCAAGAAACTCTTGTAGTGGTGAAAGGCAGAGCAGTGATGAAGGCAGCAGCCAAACACTCACAATAGAACTGAGACAAACAGTTGAACAGCATGACTGGTCACTGCTGGAACAAAATATTAGTAAACAGTAAGTCTTGATGTTTTCAGGCTATGCCAGGGCACTGGGATGGAAGTCTTGGTTTAGTCAAACCTGTAAATCACTAAAAATCTTAAGGTGCCAGGGATTCTGTACAGAAAAAATGCTGTGATAGCACCAAGGACCTCACAAACTGTGGATTTGGGGTAGAAGGAGTGGTGCCTTGTTTTATTTTCTTTTTGTCACATTCCCAAAAGAGAGCAGAGAGCCCAGGCATGGTGAGAAGTTGGGAAGCATGCACATAGTATGCTGACAAGATCCTTGTGTCCTGTACATGGCACTAGCTAACACATTCCTCCTGTTAGACCACTGCCATGGCAAGTCCACATGTCAGTAACTCCAGCTGATACCACTGAAAAATGGTGGTTTATGGCCACTGGAGATTTGTCTGCTTTTGTTCAGGAAGCAGAGCACAAGAAAAGCGCTTAGAGGTTATGCTTGGAGTGGCCAGCTATCTAGGTCAGAAGAGGTAAAAGCTGCTGCTTTCAAAAATTGGCCTTCTTTCCAGCCATCTTGTGGTTTGTCTTCTCTGTGAGAGACTATGGGCTGCCTTGTTTCTGTTTTTCCCAGGATGCTGAACATACCCCAATTCAAGCTGCAGGCATGGAGTGTCTTTAAGAAAAGGTGGTTTGAATTAGCCACCCAAAAATACAGAACACCCTATCCCTGAGGACATTGCAGTGTATGACTGAGTGTTTGGTAGTTAAAAGGAGGGTTGTACCCAAAGGGAATTAATTCACACATCAGGGCCTAAAAAGGTCAGCTGTACACTTAGCTGTAGTCCAGGAATGCCCAGCAAATAGTGGAATTCCTGCATGGAAGTAGGAGAACTAAATGGGAAAGAAAGGTCTTTGGTATCCAGTCAGTAGTTTCTCACCAGCAGATCTCAAAATGTTCTCCAAAGCCTGGTAAGAACAAGGATATGTGGGGTCAGATGAACCCTGGAGTGTGTGCTTCATTTTCAGTCACACATTCCACAACTCAGCTCAAATATTTTTGTGCTGAGCTTCTTTCAGAAAACTGCAGGAAGACCCTGGAGCCAGAAATAGTGTGTAAAACTCGCAGGATAATTAGCAACCTCCTGGAAACGTGCAATTTTATTAAAACTTAAACTCCAGTTCTTTCCCACAAGTGGAGTCCAGCAGTACTGTAGGCAATGTGCACAATTAAGCTATTTTTATGCCTCTTCATCTAAAAATGTGAGTGTTAAAACATATGTAGGTAAAGCAAATGGAAAGCTTAAACTCTCCTGCATGCCATGCTCATTTGAACTCGCTGCATTAGCCTGGATTGCTGCTGAGCAGTGTGTGCTCCAGCAAAGGTTTTGCAAAGGGAAATGTCTTCGCCTACAAACCTGGCTTCTTAAAAAGCCCTATGACTTTGCAGCTTCAGAAGATATTGACTTTCCCTGCCAACCACAAAGGGGGATAAATGACTCTGGGAGGGCTCAAGTAATTATACAAAGTGCCTGGATCAACTTTTCCATGGGGATCCTGTAGCTACTGGTCTGATGGCTTAATAATGTGCTGCTGAAATGGCTGCTTTCCACTGCTGTTTCTCTCTGGGGCCAGATTTCCAGCAGGACTCCTTAGCTGCCCTTGCAGAACTGGCAGGATGATGCTCGCTGGACTCATGCTGCATGTGAAAGAGCCAACATGAACTTTTTCCATAGGAAAACTTGCAGGTAGGGCAGAGCTGAGCTATGCTGCCCCAGCAGCACACTTTGAAAAAGAGGATGACTCAGTAAGCCCTGGATCACTTCCTTGTTCCCCTCCCTCCACTGCCACTCCCTGTCTCTCTGTCCTTCTCCCTCATCTCTTTGGAAGCTGGTGAGGCAGTGTGTGCAGGCAGGGACCACTTTGCACAGCAGAGTAGAACAGTGCCAGCAACAAAATGTGTTCCTTTCATTAGGAGGCCACCAGCACTTGCCCTTTTTGCTTTAGCTGGATCACTCAGGTACAAGAGTCCTGTTTTAATACCAGGCTGACTTGCCCCTTTTCATGTGGGTCTGGTGCATAGTCTGAAGAGTGGCCCTTCCTTCTGTTGTTCCTTGTAGGCCAATAAAATTGGAAGCTGTGTATGGGAAGATGTGGGGTTGTACTGGTTTTACTTGGTTAAAGTTAAAGGTTAAGGTTAAAGCTGCTTGGCAAAACATGAGGGCCAGATTACTCTGGATGTTCAGGTGTTCTCGCTGGGGAGATGGCAATTTCTGGCCATCAGAAAGGGGAGTTGGAAGTAACTTGTATTAGCATGGAAATGAGCATTTCAGCAGTTACACAGGGAAACAACTGTTGGTGCAGGTGATCTCAGACCTTTTAAAATACTCTGAGAAGCACTGCAGCATGGTCTTTTCCACTGTTATGGAAAGAAAATTCCTGTAATAGAACAGAACAGTTACAGAAGAGAATAATCCTGGATAAATGTTGTTTTTTCCTCTATATTCCGTAACCACTGTGACTTCAACCTGAGACTCCATACACTGAGAGGATGCTATTGACTGGAGACTGGATGTGTTATATAATATCTATTATACATTCAGTGTGTTTATATAAATGCACATTTCTTATGTAACTGTGTCAGCCTCACAAAGAGTGAGGTTGGACAAGTTGGTTTCTCCTGCCATTGCTGTTCTGCTTTGCTTGTTGATTCTTAAGCACTGTCACAAGACACTGGGGTTTGTGCCACTGCTGTGTGTGCCCAAGTGAATCTCCACTTTTCAAAAGCTCCATTCACTTTGGGTTTTGCTGTTTTTGTTGACTGCTTCTTCTTTTTTTAAACATAATATTTGGATGAAAGCCTTTGGTGTTGTTTTCACAGACTGGGGAGTAATTTGGTTAGTATGTACTAGGGACTGACAGTTTACTAGCACAGTGTTCAGTTGCTGTGCCTTTCAACTTGAAATAACATCCAGGGCAGTCTCCTCAAGTGATGTAAAAGACCTGGTAAAGAAATGCCAACTGTCAGCTTGATTTTTGGTCTGCTCTGCTCTGACATAAACCTTTCTGACAGCTCAAACCAGTGTCCTTCATATCCCAAATTAATCCAAAATTTCTCATGGTGATGAAAGGGAAAGAAATTACTTGAGAGTGGAAGTTTCTTGATCTGAACATCCTTGACTAACCTTGCTGACACCAGAGAATTACCACCTACTTAGATATGCCCATCTGCTCTTCATGCAACTTTGAGCCTAAGACTTTTTTAATTGCATTTCAATGGTTTTGCCATGATACAGATCTCTGTATCCAAGTCTCTGTGTTGTCTGTCCAAAATAAGAAAACTGGTTCTTTTCCTTACAGAGAGCCTTAATTTTTCTAGATTGAGATCAAAGGAGCAGTGCCAAGAGATTAGATCAACTAAGTAGACAATTATGTTGCAAGGAATCTTCAGCATTAGAGTAGCCCAAAGTTTCTGGTTTACTTTTCACATGTTGTTCCAGGAAGAATCTGATCTATAGTGTGGGTATCTGTTTTTAGGGTTAGAAGGCATACTGTGCCATCTTTTCTGTCCCAACTGTACAGCAAGATGGGTTCCAGCAGAAGCACCCTCAGAGGTGGGCAAGACATACAGAGTAACTGATGTAAATCTTCTTCTCTGTTTATCTTTTTATGGATGAGATAATCTCATAGTGAAGGAAGAAAGGTGACGGATAGATGCCCAGGGTGGAACATCAGTCTCCAGCTTTCGCTGTTCTCACATCTCACTTGACCTCTATGGGAAGTTCTCTTATCTGTGCGAGGCCTTGTCTGGATTCTTCTTACATAGCTGTCTCAATTTTCTCTTTTTGTATCCCTTCCTTCTTTGTCACTCTTATCTCAGCAGGTGGTTCATATTTGCTTCTCCAGACCAGGAACTGAAAGAAACATTCAGGTCATCTCAATGAAAAGAACAGGGATGTCATTGCATCTAAAAATAATGCCAGTACCTGCTAGGTGATATACTTGACCCTAGACTTACTCAGCAGCCTGGATTTATTTCCAATTAAAGTCTGACTCTAGATAGAAGAATGGATGTCACTCCAGGGGATAATTCAGTTCAAGCCTCGGAATAAATCCTGGCCCCCAAAAATATAAAACTTCTAGTCTTGATGTAGAGGGGAAAGAATATAGAAACACAGTTCTTGCTTTACACTGACTCACTAAATTCTGTTTTCTGTTATTCTTGACAGTGACTAGTGCTGGTTGTCTGAGGGCCCTGCTCAGTGTTCTTTCAAAGTCTTTAAAAATATACATTTCATTCAAGAAACTTTCTCCAGGAAATAAGAAACCACCTTTCCCCCTTCCCTTTGAAAGGACCTCAGAGTACCCACAAAGTTGTTCAGCCCTCGTATTCCAGGTGTCTCCCATTGTCCTAAAGACTCCAAGACATTCTTCTCACATCAGGGACACAAATGCATTTGGCAACTCTTTAAGAAACATGTCAGGGATTTGGACAAATCATATTCTCACTGTCAGTTCAGGTAGCAGTGGGATCCAAGTGTAGTGAGAGTTTTGGTAGAGTTTTTTTTCAAGCTTTATACTGGATTATGTTATCTATTAAATGCAGCTATTTTTATGCTGAACTGTTGATGTGACCTATATTTCACAACTTGCACATAGACACTGAGAAAATATTATGTTATATTCAAAAGGTGTTTCAGTAAAAGCTCCATGAAATTTTGTGCAAAATCTCATTACCATCTTGCTTGGGTTTTCGGTTTGTCTCATTCTGGGGAGGTGTTCATTTTTTGGTAGTTCCAGGTGCCAACTTTGATGTTCATAATGAAGATGTGACTTCTGTCAGAGCATCACAGGTTTCCTAATAGTCTACTAAGCCCAGTCCATAGATTATGTGAAGTACAAAGGTGGAAAATAATGAAATATTGAAGTTATTCTCTGAGTCACTGCGGAAGCTGAGAACAGAAGCCAAGCACCCTTAGTTTCCAGTGCTCTGCCCCTGGCACCAGGAAACATGACTGTCTCTTTTGACCTTGTATGAGATACTCAGGAGAAGCTTTGCATTCTCTTTGTTTGAGCAATTAAGGTAGAAGGAGTAGCTGTTAAACTGATATCTAGCTGAAATATTCAATTTATTTAGTAGCTATTCGAAGCAACTTATCTGTGACTTGAAATAACCAGATGAAAATAGTTTGTGTACCCTTCCTTGCGGCGTAGAGAGATGAAGGGGTTTCATTCTCATTGAGTGAAGGGAAAAGATCCTGCCTTTTTTTTTTTTTCCTTACAAACTTCAGAAGAACTTGGACTCCTGAGCAGTAACCCTATCTTTTCACTTGGTTTCTCCAGGAAATCTCTTGGAGAGGACAGGAAGCAGAAAATGCCAGCTTTAAACTGGTTGTAATTAAAAGGCTGGTAGTGTTCAATCTGTAACCAAAACTCATTCAGCTTTGCTGGATGCTAGTTTACTGACAACGTTTCTAACTAAAATTTGTTTTCCGTGTTAATCAACAAGGTTCCATTTTCTTGATGGTGTTTGTGTCATAAATTCTTGCGTTGCTTGGAGAATCCTTCAAGAAACGCATGGCAGGCAAGGATTCATTTCTAATGTAAAAATACCAAGAAAGAGGAGGCTGAGGGGAACTATAAATAACCCCTGAGATGTCACGGAGTCAGTCACTTTTTCCTCTGCAAGTCACCTTTAGCAGTTAAGGTCAAGATAACATTTCCATGTCAATGGTCAGTTACATCAAAATTCTAAAACAGGAATCTTGAATGGAATTTTAGTGTTTAGATTGGGTCTTGGGGTTTTTGGTTTTTTGTATTGTGCCTGGATTTGACCAATTTATAGTCTTTGGTCTGCTAGCTCAGAGTTCCAGTGTTATTTTGGTTAAACTCTTTGCCAGAGTGGCAAGCTTGGATTGGAACACTGGGTTTATTAAAGGTTATGAAATTAAATTCACCACCAAAAAAAAAAGGCCACTTCTTGCTGATAGTAACTTCTTTATTTCCTCTGATGTGGTTCAGTTTGACTTGAATTTTAGCCTAACAATTTGCTACACAATTTTGTTTTGTTTTTGCAAAGTTCTAATCAGCTTAAACTGCAAGCAGTTGGAAATGGCTCTCTAACAGCCTCCTTGGCATTGCTAATTAAGCTTGAAATCTGTATTGTCCACAATTGTGTCTAAACAAGGAGCAGCGTGTATCTGCTCACTGTTTGCCACATCTCCCAGCTCCATGTAGTTCTGCTGCCTGTACCGACAGTAATCACAACGGGACAGAACCTATAGCCTTTATTGAGGCGGAACTCCCAGGGTGGTGTGCAAGGTCAGGCACATCATGTTTTGAGGGAAGAGGTGGATTTGAGAACACAAAGCAAGCAGTGCTTCATCTATAGCACAACGACTGGAAGTGCTTGGTCATAAAGAACAGCTTTGCTTTATCCCCCAGAGCACTTTGTACTGCAGAGCCCTGAGTTATGGTCTGTAGGTGCTCTCACCTGACGTGTGTGTGTTAATAATAGATAAAAACACAGGCTATGAAAACCTGCCGCGTATTCCCCCTGTCCCGTAGGAGCGAAGCTAATAGAATGTCATACTTTTAAAGCTACCAGGGTTCACTTCAGTGGAAAAAGAGTCCTAACAAATCCTCGAACACATCTTTCTGCATTCGGCAAAGCCATGGGATGATTTATCTCTAGGTAGTGGCCACAGTGGTGTGAAGCAGCACTGATCTGCTGGGGCATGGCTGCTGTTGTGCTGTGCGGGCCAGGGATTTCTGCGGTAGCTCTGTGCCAGGTCACCTGAGCTGCAGAAGCCTTGAACAAACTGTTTACCTCTGACATTCTGGAAGGGATTTTGAGGGATTTCCTTCAAATTAGAAATCTTTGAAAATCAGCATCTTGTGCCAGGCGTTGTATTATGCAACGGCTTGGAATGAAGGTCTGGTCGTGTGCTTAGGATCTTCTTGGATTGAAGAAATCAGAGATGGAAACTCTTATCAGATCATCCCTCCGTGCCAAGGCAGGCTTGTCTCCTGTGCCCCGCTGGTGCTGCTGTGCTTTACAAATGCTCCTCTCCCCAGCATTCCAAAAGCGTGTCCCAGCTGGCTGGTTGGATGTTTTCTGGACCAGATGCAGTTCTTGGTGTATTGTGACTGACTTCATGTGGGTGATAGTGGGGTTGATACGCGGTGTGGGATGTGCTTGGCAGTGCTAACAGCAAGTGTGAGCTGTGCTCACCAACATGCACTGTGAACTGCTTCAATTCTGTGGGGAGTGTGCAGCTCCCATCTTCTGGTGGCAGTAGACAAGATGTGAGGAGGTTTGGAAATGCAGCTTCACTAGAAAATTAGTGAAGGAACTGGAGGTCATTACCAAGACATTTAACAATGTCCTTTTACATAGCAGCTGCTAAGAATGCTTTCAGTTGTTTGGCTTACTATAGTGTTCTGTCAACTGTAATTATTGTTGAAAAAATTTCGTATACATAGACTTTTTTATTCCCTGTGCTTTTTTAAAGTCAACTATAAGTTGGAAGCATTTTGCCAGTATTAAAATACTTGAATCTTGCTAATGGCTGTAGCCACATAGGAGTACTATGAATAACAGCTCAGATGCTGTTCCTTGGTACTGCACATCCCCAAGTCAGACCTGGTTAACTTTTGAGATGTGTGCAAAGCATTATAGATAAAAATATTAATTTTTGCTGCTAAAAATACATTGTTTCCAGTATGTAACCATTTAGACACACAGACTACTTCACAAGTATTTTTCAAACCTAACAGTGACCAGTTTCTCACTGGAATATGTAACTTTCGCAGCATTTTGATTTACAGGCTGACTGAGGCACAGAGCATGGGAATGCTTTGTCTATGGCTGTTACTTGGTTTAAAAGCCAGAAGTAAAATCCAGGCTTTTTATCTTCCAGCCTACCAATTTGAAGGACAATTCACGCATTTCTCAGATTCACAGGCGCTGCTGTTTTAAAGGGACAAAGATCTCAGTCTTGTCAGAGCAAGGAATGTACAAAAGATGAGTAGCTTTGAGTGCCAGAAAGTAGTTTAGTAATTTCCAACATGAGGTTTCTTGTGGATTTATAGCTGGAAGGAGTCAATGTGATTGTGGTTGGACATTGAGCATAATGCAGAGCAGATCGCTTAACCCTGACGCTCCTTCCTCCCTCTCAACTTGGTGGTACTAGAAACAGATGCGTTATCTAAACTAGCACTGAGTATCAGAGAAGTCACCCAGTCCCTGTCTGTGCTATTCCAAACATTATTAGATTCACAATTAAAAAATATATATTATTCTGCAGGTAGTATGGCCAGTTCGTGTGCCTGCCACATCCAGCAGCCTTATCTGAGTTTCCTCTCCAGCCTTTGCTATGCTCAGACAAAGGCAAAGCCATCCCTCAGCCTTCACTTGATAAGAAAGGTATCTTAGCAAATGGAGCTCCTTCCTCCTTTCGCTGTAGAGCATATTTTGACATCTGCATATCACTTAAGTGTTTCTCAAGTGCTTTTCAATTTTCGTCGTGGCCTTTCTGTTACTGTACATTTGTGGGCTCCACTGCATGTCATTGTGATCTTTCCTACTAACATAAGCCATAAAATATATCTTGTCTTTATTAGTTACAGGGCAAGAGAAAGGGATGCCTTCATTCTGTGTACTGAGAGGACTTTCCCAGATTCACCTCCAGCTGCTCCAAGTCCAAAACTACAAAGCTGAATTCAGTTTTCCTAACAAGAAAATCAAATTCCAGTGGAGGAAAAGCATGCCAGCCGTGGTATTGCTACTGTGCTGGGAAAGCCACTAAAAACTGAGCTGAATGGAAGAAGAATTTGAAAGCCATTGAACACAGTAACCTCCAGGGCCAAAGTCTGCACTGTGCAAGTCGTAGCTGTATGCACAGCTCAGACCAGTTGCCAGTGTGCTGGTAGCATCACAGGGTTGCCAGTGGAATTTATTCCAGTATCCTCCTTTCCATCTCCCAGCAAAACAAGCTATACCATCTAAAGACCGGCCTCACTGCTTATCACTGTGTCTGAATTAAGGTTTTTTGCCAGGATATTTTGGATTGTCAGGGGTCAGATCTCTTGCCCCAGCACAGTAATGCAGCTATGGCAACATTGTCTGAAGGTCAGAGCGTCAGCCAAGGTGCTTCTACAGCACTTGCCCTTGCTGAAACTACCCCTCAGAGAGCAGCAGGAAGGGAAGGAGTGTGTCACCCACTGGTAATAGTGTCCAGCTGGTCAGGCTAGGGTGAGAAAGATTAATCCATGCCCAAATTCTCTCCTCAAATATGCAGAAAGGAATTTTGTGATGGCTTTTAGTGACTTAAATGTTATGTTTGCCAAGATTTATCCATCTGTGGAGATCGCCTGAGGTGGAAATCAGGTCTTGGATTTTCCTTTTCTAGAAATAATGCCAAAAAAGGGTTTGAAAGTGTTGAAATTACATCTTGACACTTAACCCTTCTACCAATGTCTGCTTTATATATAATTTGTAATCCAACTATATATTTTCAGATTCAAAACCTAAATGAAACCATTTGAAATTATTTGAAGTGCTGTGTTTCAATTGACCTGATCTAATTTGAGTTTTATAAGTTCACCAGACTTCTTGAGATTAAAGTGCTCTGTCTTCACTTAAGTATGGAAACATTTTCAAGCCTCAAAAATTATCCCACAAAGGGGAAAATGTCTGCTGCTCTGCTCTCCTCGCCGTCTGAGGAAATGAAGGATGGAGTCACAAGATTTAAAGCAAGTCACTTACCACACTTTACTAAGTTACAGTTCAACTATAGTACTTGACCATGTGCCTGTTTTTAGCACAACAGTCACTTTTGATTCATGCAGCTTAATACCATCTTCTCTGCTCAGTTGCTTCGAAAAATGTTTTTCTTCTGCAGTGCTCACGGAAAGTGAATTTGTGTCCCTGTGCATGAGTTGCCAATGTAATTCATTCCAGCAACTTCCCTCCCCTTTCCGAGCAAAATAAGAACTACCATGCTCATGTCCCTGTGCGTGTGAGCTCTCCTCAGTCTGCTGTTCAGAGTGCAGGAGAGATTATTGATGTTCATTACAGCTTGGGATGAATTGCCAATATAGAAGGAGCAATGATTAATCTGTGGGGCTTTTTATTTTGCACTCATTGCTAGGTCATTGTGGGAGCGTCGTGGTGCTGCATAATCTTGTGAGTTACTGCTGTCACCCAAAATGTGGTTATGAGAGGTTCTAATCTGCAGCATTAGGCAAGCAGGATGAGCTGCAGCCCGTAGGCGGTTACTGCACCTCTGCTCCCCAGGGATGTTTGATACCTTGCCATCTGGGATGTGAATTTTTCAGGAGAGGATTCAAACACTTCCCAGCTCCAGTCTTCAGTGGCTCTTGCAACCCAGAAGTCTTTCCCAGCAGTCTGGGTTTTCACTTCATGGCCCATGTTTAAACCTAACATCTGCAGAATTGACTCCCTTTGGCTTTCTGTGGTTTCTGAAGGGGCAAGTATTGCTGTAGGGAGGTCATACAACTCCCAGCACCACTTGCTGATAGGTGCTTGTTCCCACTTTGCCACTGATTGTGTTGTACATGTTGAAGTCTCTGTTTTTACTTGCAAGCTGATATTTGATGTCTTGGTCATTTCAGTTCTGTCTTTGTATTTTAGTGTATCTTTGCTTGGAGTTATTTTTCTTGCTGGTATTTTAGAGTGCATTATTCTGTCCATGTGAGATTCTTTTTCTTTGCCATGTACAAGCAGTTCTGCCTTCCAGAAACATGGACCCGGACTGAGCTTTTAACATTGTGCCAGCCTTCCATTTAGAAACGCATTTCAAACCCAAATTGGATTTGGAGACACAAGTGTTTCTAAAAAAGAAAGGCACTCCCTGCCTCTTGGCCAAAATACGGGAAAAGGATAGTAAATTTTCCCCTCAGCCCACACTGGATTTGTGGTCCATATTCTTATGACATGAATTTGACCACAGCCCCTAGGCCTAATGTTTCCTAGCTGTTTCTCATCCTCTTTCTCTGTGCTTTGCCTTAGCCCTCGGTGTAGCTGATCAGATGCACTCAGCTCTACCTGTTGATTACAGAGAGGGCTGGCAACAACAGCTTGGGAGAAAAGAAGGAAAATAGGGCTCTTAGGCATTTTTCTTCATCTTCTTTGGCTTTTTGAAGATCTGGAAGCTTCAGGAGGTGCTAGGAGAGTTAGGTGAACTGTGAAAAGGAGCAAAATCAAGAAGCCAAACTTAGAATCCTACAGGGATAGTGTTCCCATAATGTGCAGAAATACCTTTTTGCAGGTTATTAGCTGCTGGGGCAGCACTTAAGCATGTGAGATAACCTGATCAGAGTGTCAAAGAAAGCCCTGTTAGCTCCACAGGCCAAATCCTGCCTTACAGCAACCTGATGTCAAATGAGCATGAATCAAGGAAGCTTTCCCTTTGGCATTATCTGGTAACAGCTTGAAGAGAAGGGTCTGAGCCAGGGTTCTAGCAAGGAGAGAGGCTTAAGCAAATACACTCCCAGACAGGGAGTGAGCCGGAATCTGAAACTAATGACTTTGTTTTTCCTCACTGGTACAGACTTGGAAGGATGAAAAGAATAAATTTCACAGGTCTAATTTTCAGGTTGTATAGAAGGCTTTATCAGGAGTTAGTTAATTTAAAATGCCTGTCTTACCTAGCTGTGAGAATGTCAAACAGTGCGACTGAGCTGAGATTTGGGAACAGAAGATGTATGTTTTCAGAAGGCATAATCCAGAAAGGTGATTGCCTGCTGTCCTGGTCACTGTGAAACTTCCACCAAAGTCAGTGTTACCACGAAAAGTCAAATAAGATGGTTCTAATGATCCCTTGTGGTCTTAAACTCTGTGTGTCTGAAGTGTGTGAGCAGGAGTTATATGAGATCTGTAGTGAGAGCAGTTTCAGACCATGGTGATGGTGCTAAATCCCCCTGCAGGGTGGATTCTCACTACAAGGTTCTGCTCTGTTCACAGTCCCAGGTGGACTGTGCTCAGTGCTGCTGTCTGGATGGCTGGTACACAGACTGTGGTCACAGACCAAGGAAACTGCTGGGCTGACGAGCCCCCAATGTGGAGGTAAACCAGGGAACTCCCGGTCATGTTGTGGGTGATCAATGTTTATCTGAAGTCAAAAACTTCACAAAAGTTTATGGGAGAAACATCCGCTTGAGGCAAAGTATGGGAGAGCCAAGCTCTGTCTCAGGAAGTCCCTAAACCAGAAATCAGTGGAGACTGGAAGCACATCCGAAGGAATTGCTGTGTTTTGCTTGCTCTGTTCTCTTACTTTGGCCTCTGCTGTTGGCAGCTGTTGGAAAAGAAGCAAGCAGTGACTTGATGAGGCAAACTCTCCATACTGGTGGGTATTCTGAAGGTGTCACAGCAAATGCCTTGTGAATGGCACAGTCTTCCAGCAGTATCTGCAGGTATGCTGCATTCCTTCCTTGGCAAAAAAAATAGGGAGAACTGCATGGATGGGAACTGAGATGATGTGATCTGCTTATGCAAAGCAAAATGGTTAATTTGCCAGGTTGTTACTCCAAGGAGAAAATTATTGACCTTGCTGTTTCTGACATACCAGCTGCTGTTATGATGATGATGGTGACAGCAACCAGACAGAAAGGCCAGCAGTCATTCTTTCCTGCCCATTATTACTAGGTATAAAGCAAAATCCAGTCTGAATTCAATGCTAGTCTGGCTATGCTCTCTTTACAAATATGTGAGACAGTTCTCATATGGGTTGAAATTCAGGACTTTTCATATCGACCTTTCCAGAACCAATCCTTTTCATCTTCTGATATGAACTTGTGTATTTCTATGTTTGTACCTTACCCGTGGTGTGCAGCCCAGAGATATGCATGATAGCAAATGTATGAGTGTAGAAGTAGCCTTTTTGAGCTCCTGGGTGATTCATCTTCTGACAATACATTTTGGCTGCACATGTAAGGACTGGATCTTACCCCTGAGAATATTGGCTCAAAGAAACAATAACAATGTGGTCAGTCAAAGCACTACTTTCCCTGGGAATATTGTTGCATGAGGAAGCAGAAGAACTTTAGCCTTCCTGTGTTTGTCAACATGATCTGCCTTTCAACAGCTTTTTATGTTTCTGTCCAGTTAACTTTTCTCTTTTCCCTGCCTCCTTATTTCTGTCTATCTAAATGATAATCAATAGTGTAATTATAGATTCTTCTACCTCACCCAAGATGCAAATGCTGATTGATATTATTCGATAACTTCAGGCGCATCAAGCAAGAATAGTAGGTTTAGTTTGCTTTCCTAAAGTCCAGTGAAATGACCCAAATAATTTCCAAAGATTTGTTGTTTGTATCTGTGTGGATTGCACCCTCCATTGATGGCATGGATCTCTAAAGTGCTTGGTTTGAAAGGTTAAGTTACCCAGCTGGTGTCAGAAGGCCTGGTGTGGCTCACAGACAACCATCTGAAACAAAATTATCTTGGTGTTTCTATTATTAACTGCAAGAGTGAGTGAGGGTTGAAATGAGATGAATCACTCAATGGACCCCACTTGAAAGGTGGGAATTTTTTTTGGCTCCAGCGCTTTAGGAGCAGGCCTGTATGTAAAACCTGTGCAGCAAGGATCATAGCCTTAGACCTGGCATTTCAGTCATTGTCTCAAACATTGTGGGCCAGAGATAAATGAACCATCTAAGTCATCCTGAACTCCTGTCCTTGTGATGCTTTTGCTGCAGCCTCTGCTTTATTTTCTCCCCAGACTCAACAGTATTCTTTGTGGTGAGAGAGGAAGATCAAAATTTTCATACAAGGAAAATAAGGATACATTTATGGGATCTGTACTGGCAGAGCAGTTAGGAGGTCTCTGTGTAGCCCCAGGAGTTTGCACTTCAGGCTTTGCACTGATGTCTATGGAACTTGTTTCTAATCAACTCTGCTGCAAAAAGTCACTCAGACTGGGCAGTCCAGAGGCAAAAGCTGAGCAGTGCAGACTGCGTAACTCCTTCACATGCTCTTGGCTACGGAAGCTGTGGTGTCTGATACACCCACCTGGTGGGCCATCTCTGATCGTTTATCAGAGCTGCTGAGAGAAGGCTCTGGTTTGTGTTGTCACACTGTATTAAGGTTTGACCCAGGCCCTGTGCTGTTATCATGCTCTTTGATAACTGTTGACTGTACTGCACTTATATGGAGGAAATTAAAATAAAGTAGCTAAAGCTTCCAAGTGGACCAGCAGCAGCTTCTGACCCAGCTGACCTTTGTAAAGGTCCCGCTGAGATTGTCCTCCCATCTGTTGTGTATGTTTTCTTTGCAGAATACGCTGGAGCAATGCAGTGTCTGCGCAAAACCCATCATGGAAAGGATCCTTCGAGCCACTGGGAAGGCCTATCATCCCCACTGTTTCACCTGTGTGATGTGCCATCGCAGCCTGGATGGGATCCCCTTCACTGTGGATGCTGGTGGGAACATCCACTGCATCGAGGATTTCCATAAGTATGGCCTAAGCTGCTGTCAGTCTTTTTCTTTTGTCTCTAAAGATCTCCTTTCTCAGTCGGAGTGTTCAAGAAGATCTGAACCGTCTGCTACATCCTCCCAAGGCTCTTAAAAATAGGCAGAGCTTTGCTCCAAGGAGGCACACCGTGGCATACAGGATTAATTGGTTAGGGACTGATGCTGCTTGATCTGTTTTGCTTAGAGCTGAATTCAGGCATAACCTCTGTCCCCCTCTGTTTTAAGTGCTCAGCTTTCCCCTACACTCCATATGTGCACGTTTCTCTTCACTGCCTGTACCTGCACTTTCACATCAGCATCTCCCAGCTTTTTCCACCAAGCAATTAAAAAGAGGTCCTGTCCTGCTGCACTCTGCAGGTGTTTGCTTACCAGCCAGAGGGATCTCGGTGGCCACAGGCTGCTCACAGTTCCTTTTGTTTCTAGTTGCTAATTAGCTATTCAAAGCTGCTGAAAATACAGCCCTGGAAATAATTTATAGTGAAACTGCTATTTAAAGTAAGTTGAAAGGTACGGTTGCAAGTAATTTCTGTCACTGCCACGCTACCACCCCCATCATCACAACTAATCTAGGGAAGACAGGTAGATATAATCACAGCACAAATGTTTGCCCTGTATGGAAAAGACAGATACACTACACCTCTCAATTAAAAGATGAAATCAATACTGACAAATGTGAGTTTACATCTCAACCATTTATCTCTTAATTTCCAAGGAGGTAAACTTAATTAGAGCCTCATGACATCACTGTGTGGGTCTGAAAGCTCAAAGAAGTAGGCTGATTTGACAGAAAGGGAAGCAGCCATGATCAACTGGCATGTTAGAATCCAACACAAGGATGTTCCCTGTAGCTCAGCTAGACTGGGTTAATTGGAAGCTGCTGTATTGCCTTGCCTTTCTGTGCTGCCTAAGTTAAAATGTTGTCTGAGCACAGGCCAAACAGGTTTATGCATCACTCGGGCACATGAAGGGTTTCCTTCACATCCATTTAGCAATTTGGAGGCTGCTCCTTCCCCAAGCCCCACAGGGCAAAGGCTCACAAGCTTTCAGGAGAAAGATTGGAAGCAATAGCTGATGTCCCACATTGAAGTCTTTTGGCAGTGACTGCATATGAACCTCAGGGCTCTAGGAGTGGGAAGTGAGAGGCTGTCAACCCAAGGAAAGGATGATAAAAATCATTGAGGGGCAGATGATGGGAACAGCACGAGACCCAGTGTGACACTCAGAATGTCGTTAGCCAACCACACATTTCATAGCACTTTGGCCAGCCCAGTTTTAATTGACTGGGGATGACGTCCTCCTTATCTGGAGTTTGTGTTCTACATCTGCGTCCTCTTGATAACAAAACTGTAGCTGATGCTCCCACTGTCACTCATCCCCCTGAGCTCAGGCCCTGCAGTAGCACACCCTCATCCCCTGAAGTCTGCCAGAGCGATCTCAGGGTCCCAGGAGCTAATGTTTGGCTCATAATTAATTACCCACAGTAGCCTGGACAAAGAAATGTTGAAGTATTTTTAAATACCGCATTTGAGCTAAATGGCACAAGGAAGCGCCTGCATGAAGCAGCATATAATTAATTGCGATTACGGCTCCAGTCATATCATGATCCATTTAAGTTATTTTTCAGAGCGCTTGCTGTAGCCACTGTTTAATTCATTTTTTTGTTAGATCTCAGCTACACAGACATCTTTCATCTGCTGCCAGTGAAATTAATATTTTTCTTTATTCCTAGTACAGATAGATTTCTTTTTTTCTTTTCTAAGCTAGTTAATTCTGAGGTGGTTCATGTGACAGGCTGGGTGGCAGAGTCAATCTTTACTAGGCATTTCAGAAGAGAAAGGCCTTTGATCTCCTCATGTTCTGACGTTTGCCATAAGCTTTGCCCTCTGTCACTCCATAGCCCCTGACCCTGGCTCTCGTTATATGACAGCAGATTCTGTAGGTGTAAGTTTCCTTTTTGTGAGCAGAATTTGCAGCCAGGGAATTTGTACCAGGAGGTTTTGAACCAAAACAGCACATCATGATTCACCACAGGCTAAATGTTCCCAAGCACCCCTACCTGCACAGGAGCAGAGATGGTTACTTCTCAGGGGAACTGAGGGGGAGCAAAACCAGAGGCAATAGAGAACATAAGAGAATTAGCCAGAATGGCATAAAATTGGTCAGTATAGGGGAGAAAAGAAAGGCCTGTGCTTTTCTTGATCCCTGAACTGACCCTGATTCAAGTGAGTCCCTTCACACAGTGAGTTATTGTCACTATACAATTCTGACTCAGGCTCACTGGAAGAGAGAGCATTGCTATCTCTGCACCAAGACCTGTCCCCTTTTAAGCCTGGGCAACCCACTATTGGATAACTGAGAGCTGGTTTTAGGTAGAAAATGCAGCAAGTGAGAATTGCCCTGATGCTTCTTGTTTGAGAGTGAGCACAGCCAGGAACGTGCTCCTCCGAACCTAAGTGGGTAAGATGGCTCAGAATTTTAAAGTGGATGGGATAAACAACAAATCAGCGTAGTGCATTCTTTTTACCATCTGTATTAAGACTTTTAACCTATTTGTTCCAATCTCAATATTTTAACGTTTTGACCTTTGTTTTCAAGAGAGATTCTTAAAGCAAATTGTAGTTGTTTTTCTAACCTTAGGATTTGCATGGACTTTTTTAGAGAGATGATTAAGGGTGGTGGCAGTTCACAGATGCCACAGTCAGGGGTCATTCACTTTCATTGTTAGTTAGAACAGGCACAGTATGCTTTGCTGCCTGTTAGATGTTCTTTAAATCTTTCCTAATAGTCTGCAAAATGTTCTTTAATTTCCTACAAGCCTGAAATCAGATTGTAAGACTGAAGTGCTCCTTCCTGTCTTCTCTTCAAGAGGCAGGTGTGTGAAGCTTCAGCTGTGACATATGTGTACATACATGTGTGTTTGTACAAATGCACACATTTCTGGCTTGATGGTCCAGTTAACAAAAACCTCTGCTCCAAGTTTGAGAGTAACTGGGGTTGTCTCTTCCTTCTTCAGGAAATTTGCCCCGAGATGTTCTGTGTGTAAGGAGCCCATCATGCCAGCCCCGGGACAAGAGGAGACTGTACGCATTGTTGCCTTGGATCGTGACTTCCATGTCCAGTGCTACCGATGTGAGGTTAGTATTCTCATCACTGTGTGAAGGAAATCTGTAAAGGACAGAAAGCAAAGACTGGCTTAACTTCATCACCACCTCGTGTTCTGCACACGACAGGCATAACCTATTGTAACACTGGCTCTACAATCAAATTACTTCATTGACTTCATGCAAGGAATTTTTCCTCATTTATATCAGCACAAATGAGAAGAAAATCAGGTTCCTTGTTTATAACAGGTTCATTAGGAGAGCAAGAGAATGTGACTCAGGTAATTAGGTCTTAATATTTGAGAACCTCATAAATTATAGCTTGGATACAAATGTAGCTCATGTTTATGTTCTTAAAATGAAAGCTAATGCATGTTAGACTTTGAGCAAGATTGTACAGGAAACTCAGCATATGGCTCTGGGTTGAAGAATTTTAATGGACACATAAACATGATCATTCTTGTTTTGTGCAATGCTTTTTGTGCTACTTTCCCTGCTCACTTTCATTATGCACTTCATGTAATTTTGATGGTAAGAGTCTGAAGACAGAGAATAAAAATCACCTTAAAGCAACTAACATGTGGGAACAGCTGTGTTAGGGAACCATCAAGAATTTTTCAGTGGAAGTGTTACTTGTTGGATAAATCATCATCCAGATGGCCAGGTAAGAAAATGAGACCAAATATATTTCTTATCACAGTTGCAGGTTTTAATAACTTTAACCAGAAAGAAGGATGGACTAAGGTTTAAAGGTCTAGGCTGAAACTTGAGGCATCTGGTTCACTTCTCAATCTGGCACTGACTTTCAGGGCACATATATTTTAAGATGCTGGGACATTCCTCCACTAAACTTTGCACAGCCTGATTCATCATACATTGTCTCCACGCTGGCTGCTGAGACACCTTGGCTTTCACACACACAGATGTCAGAAGTAGATGCATCAGAGAGCACAGGACAGAGGCACTTTCTTGGCCTTGATCTTCGTGTATCTCAGCTATCTCAAAAGGAGCAACAGTGATATTTCTCTTTCACCACTTGCTGCCGGGTATATTTACAAACACTGATTTATAATGAAGAGGCAATGGCCTCCAAGTGAGCCCTAATCCCTCACTGCAGCTCCATCAGCAGTGTTGGGCCAAGCACCTATTTGATCACACAGTGAGGGATAAACTTAGAGGCTGAGGTCTCTGGAGCAGGTTTTGGGACCTTTTAGTGAGGCTTCCATGTGCCTGTCTGACATCCTTCTTTCAGCCACAAACTTTTTGGCCGATTGTACAAACCAGGTAACAGTTTTGGTAAGGGGAGACTGGCAGGGAGTTTGCTTAGCTGTCACCCCTGGAATGGAGGCTGTAAATTTGTGGCATTAACTCTTTCAAAGATTATAACCTATAGTCAGATTTTGGTGCCATAACGTTCTTCCCAGTCATGCTTCTTTTTTATCCTTTTTTGAATTAATAGAAATGTGCTTCAGTTTGATGTTTCTCCAATGCTAAAGACCTTTGCTTCCTCAAAAATGTGAAGGCAGTAATCTCCTTTTATTTTCAATTGGATTAAATTCAGCAGAGAGCTTGGGAACCCGTCTTCTCTGCAGCATTGTCTCCTATCAGAAAAGAGCTTAATCATGAAAGACATCATGTACCTCAACTTCATGCTTTATGCTGACTCAAGCTGGATCCTGTTACAAGATGGAGTGTGAGGAGAGAGTTTCCTCTACTAATAGATTTTTGCTTAATCTTGCTCTCTTATTTACTTTGCTCTGTTTGCTTATTTCCTAGGACTGTGGTGGCCTCCTGTCTGAAGGGGACAATCAGGGCTGTTACCCTCTGGACGGGCACATCCTTTGCAAGACCTGCAACTCTGCTCGGATCCAGGCTCTGACTGCCAAGGCCAGCACTGATCTCTGAGTATCAACTGAGACCCTCCCCAGGATGCCCACTGGGGGATATTGCACAAGCTTTGCATGATTTTTTTCCTGGCTAGGGTCTGAATCTCNAAAAAAAAAAAAAATCAAACTGGAAGGCTTTGGAACAAGAGGGCAGTTCAAGAGGCCATGTTCAGACTACCTGTGATAGGCATCTAATTTAGATACAACTCAAGAGAGCAATGAGTCAGAGCAGAGCAGCTGCTGTATCTGCAGCTGATGGAGTTAAGTGGTCACAGCACCTAAGTTACCTGCCTGGTGAAGGAGTTTTGAACGTGGTCCTAACTATGTTTGTGTTTGATTCCTGTCTCTTGAGAAGTACATGCAGGTAGAGGGTGAAAGATGGCTGAGCTAGTTTTCTCCCAAGTTATTTTAAGAACCTGACCACTCTCATTGAAGTCATGGGGAGCTTTCCCTTGACTTTAATAGGACCTGTGTCACCAGCAGAAGTAGCTCCACTGCCCTAGATGGTGTGAGAGCAGACACAGCATTAACAATGCAACTGTACTGCGTCTCAGTGTAGGTGTGGCCTTGTACCCTTGGGACACAGATTTGTGATTTCTTAGGCCCTTACTTGTCTCCACTCCCTTCCAGTTCAATATGTTTTTTTCTTTTACTCATGAAATTTTACTTTGCTATTGCATAAATTTATTCAGTAGTGATGCTTCCAGTTCACAATGTATGAGCGATCACAGAAAGATGTGAGCATGCACACAGTATACACTACACACACACACAACATGCTTTTGATTTACCAGAGGCATAAGCCAGTCATAAGAAGATATTTCAAGAATGTGGTGCAGGAAACGCATTTCTGAAATATCAATGGTTAAAAAAATTACAAAAACAAATGCATCAAACTGCAGTGCAAAGAGATGCTCAAAAGAATCTTACGCCACTCTCTCATACACCCCATTCTAGTGGGACCACTGGCAATGTTGGTCTCTGGGTAGACATTTAAGTATGAGAGTCTTGTTCCATCGCCTGTTATTGCAATGGGAGGGTTTTCCTTCAACTGTAACAGGGATTGAGTCAAGCCTTGGGATGATACACGTTTCTCTGAAGTTAACACACATGATCTGGAGTTCTCATTAAAGAAAATCAAGGGTCTTGTTTCAACATCAGCAAAAAATACCATCCTAAATACATGCTGTTGTTCAGTTTTTATCTTAAGAAAGCTAAATAAGACATTAAACTGTTCACTATGCCACTCCAGAAAGTAAGCATTTTTTTTCCTCTTCTGTTTTCATCCCAGCCACTTATAACTTTATTCTGGTGAAATTCATGGCAGTAGAGTGCTGGACCAGCAGCAGCATTTTCATTTTTGGTCCAGAATTAATACATAGGCCAAGGTAAATAAACACAGGGCACAGATAATTTAATTTTTTTTCTTTTTTTTTCTTTTTGGTGGGTTTTTTTTGTTGTTGGTTTTTTCCCCCATCTTGGTTAATTAAAAACAAATCAAAAAATTAGAAAGCCACAGCACACTAAGCAGCTATAATATTCTTGTTCATGAAACCCATAATAACTAAGGTGCAAATTACATAGTGAGGGAGTAATTTTCGTATCACTGAATTGACATTAATATTTTATTTGCAGATGTAATCAAAGAAAATACCTTTCTTTGCACTTAAATTAAGAAGCAGAACTGAAACAGTTTCAGGCTGATTGACCATATAAGTGACAAACTGGCATTTTTCAGAAGTAAGTTTTAAGAATTTTTTCATGCACCCACTGAAAAACACTAAGAATGTGATGCTTTCATCTTTATATCAGGCTTCTGTTATAGAGAATAATTATATCCACTAATGCTGAAAAGTCGGATGAGCTGAACTGATCGGAGTCAAAGAGGAAAAATCATGATGTATTACTTCAGCTCATGCAAATGGTGCCTTTCCTTTTGGTTTAGCACTAACCTTCATGGAAGAGCCCTGTGCGATTCAACAGCTTCAGCTGTATACAGTAAATACAAATACAGAAATACCAGTCTGAAACCTCTGTTCCTTACATGGTTTATATGTTGGCAAACTCCACCAGTGCCAGGGAAGTTTTCCAGAATTCACAGCTTGAAATGAATCCTTCTTTGTAGAAAGGTGGCATCATTGAGCAAAAGATGTCCTTCACCACCATCGAGTGCTGAAGCAGTTTGCCTTTTTATATGGATTTCTACCTTGGCCTTCAAAAATTTTACTGCCTTAGATGTAAACAGATTTTTTTAGCACCCTGGCTCCTGCCAGGTTCTACCTGGGCTCCTTCTCCCTGAACCATGGCATGTAAGGTTCTTCTGAGCTCTCTTCTTTACACAAAATCTGCAGCACCACCAGCCAAAAAACCTTGCAAATATTGAGCAAATCCAGTTTGAACTAACCTTACAAAAGCAAGGGAGGTCAGTGCTGATGACGCTGTTGTATCCCCATGGAGGACATTGCATCTCTACAAGCACAGGTGAGGATGTGATACACTTGAATGCAGAATAAGCCATTAAACTAGTCATGGATTGGCCTAAACTGCTGATTTTGGGAGTTCTGTTTTCTCTTTCCAGAAAAGTTTGTTGATTTGTAGGTTTAGGATTCCAGCCCATTTCAAATCATAGGCCAGCAGATCTAGATCTGAGTCTGTGCTTTTAGGGTGCTGTGATGAGTTGGTCTGGCATGCAGGGAGGTAAGAGTCAAACTTTTCAAGCATTGAATATTCCATGGATGAAATATGATTGACAAAGACCAAGCGATGTTGATATTTGAGGTACTGTGGCTAGTTCCTAGACCTGACACATCTGTGCAAAGGTACTATTATGGGGGGGTTTTTTCACCCCAAAACACCAAAGCCATCTGCCTGCTGGAAGGAGTGACTGTCTAAAACACTCTGTATTTTCTGTGGTTTTGCCTTTTAAGATTACTGTAAATAGATTTGAAAAATATGTGTGTACATCACAGAGGCTCTCATCACCCACATGTGTATGTAAATCTCCCCTCTGATGCTTCAGGATTTAATTAGGAAATGCTGGTGGACGTATCTCAATTGCACTGTAATTAAGAACCACTGGGATATTGCTTCATCACTGTATTTATCACATACTTATAATATATCCTGTTTATCTGTTCCAAAGAAGGAGTCTTTTTGCCAAAGAGTCCTTGTTCTTCTTAAGGTGGACTTAGCCATGACAAAAATTCACATCATCTGTGGCTGTGGTAATGTCCAAACTGTTCCTTGCAGAAAGAATTGGAAGATCACACAGTCATTTCTGTTCAATTCTTCGGTTTCTGCTTATGCTGCTTTGTCTTTGTCTAGCATTTGTTGGCAAGTAGGGCCTGATCCCGTGATTTGTGTGGCCACGTGGGGCCCAGGTTCGGGTTCTAATTTAACAAAATATTTAAGTCCCTGGTGTTTGTTTAAGCACAGACTTAAAGCCATGATGTGACATAAACCATTAAGACCAGACTGGTTGTGCATCACCTAATCATACAAATTGATCTGGGTGGGATGTGGGCGGAGTTAAATTACCCAGAACACATGAATTGGCTTCTGTGTCACCCTCGTGCCAACTGGCACCTGGCGGGTGGCTGGTGGAACGTAACATTGGGATGACAGGAGGGTGAGTTATTACAAGGTGAGTGCTGTGTTGGGTGGCTGTGGCATCTTCCATATGTCACAAGTAGCCCTACAGCCAGATTTACTGTGTCTTTGAGGGATGGCTTTAAAACTGTCTGCTTAAACTTTCTCCAGAAGATTGGGTTGCCTTGGTTACAGCCCAATCCTTAAGCATATCCCTAAGGCTGATGCTAGTATTTTGTGAATGTGATGGTTTTATTGTCACTTATTTTAATCACTGAACATTGCTTTTAATAACAGAAAGGAACACCATCTCTTTAGCCTATCTGATAATGCACCTTTAATTTTGGATTTTATTTTTGTGGGGTTTTTTTAATGTTTTAATTCTTAGATTTTCATCATGGCTGCAAAACGTTCAGGTAATGACTTAATCGTAGAGGTGTGGGAGTAGCACAGTGTTTGTCACAGTGAACTCTACATCATAGTGTTCATCCTGATGGCAGAAACGAGACTTTCACAAGACACAGGCCTTAAGTTGACTTTCTGCTTGTCACCAAAATGTGCCTGAGAAGAAAGAGAAAAGAAGCCTCTTTAAAAAAAAAATGGTGATTGTTAAAGAGAATACGCAACAAGTCACTCTGAAATCTCTTTAGACCTGTTACAGCTGCTGCCTGGCCGTGGTTAGTCAAGCCTGACTTAGGTTTGATAAACGCTGGTTTCTTCTGATTTTGAGAAAGTCCGGCAGCAAAGGGATAACAGGACCCAGGAGAAGGTTCTTGAGGGAAATCCTTTGTCTTTGCCCTCCATCAGCATCTGAGATAAATGTTATGATACCCAGTGCTTCAGTGGAGTTGCTCAGAAAGGGTTTGAGTTTGTAACTGGTTTCTGTTGATGTTTGGTCCCTGCAGTTGGTCCCTAAGCTGGGTTGCCCACACCTCATAGGGATTGCAGTACTGTAGGTCAGGGCTATCAGAGAGGGGGGTGCTGAAGAGTCTCAGCGTGGAGACGTTCCCATGAGAAAACACTAGTGATAGTACCTGAGTTTGTTGTGGAAGGAGAGCAGCAACTACTCAGCAATCTAGAGGTTAGTAAAGTACAAACTAAGAAAGCTGTGAGAACGCTATTTCCAGTTAGAGCTGGTTGCAATTTTTACACTAAATTACGTTATATCTGAAGAGCCATTTTTTTAATGAGAAATTCTCTCTTTTTGCAATGTTACCCACAACATTTTTTGGTTTGGTGTTTTGGTGGGGTTTTTTGCTGTTATGATTAAAATCATGCTGGGTTTTTATCTAAATAAATTTCAGAATTATTAACAAATATCTTCATTTCTCAGAAACCCACGTCTTCTTTCAGAGTTTTTTGTAGTTCTTGGGTTTCTTCTGTTGGTAAATTAAATTTCTGTGACAATTTTGAAAACTTTTTTGGATAAAAATTCTAGTTAAATACAACCACGTGTTCTTGGGAAATGTTCAATATTGGACCTGGTGAAGTAAAAAAAAAAAAGTTTGGAAACATCTCAAAAGATATTTTCCCCTGTTTTTAACTAGTTTTTCTAATTTTGAAGTCCCTGTTTCCTTTGTTAGAACAATCCAAATAATGTGACTCTTCTTAAAATAACAGTGTTATTTCTGTTGGGTTCATTTTTTCTTTCCCATCTTAGAGCCATGGAATGGCTGGCTATGGGGACTGCAAGTGTTTTTTTCTGTGGCAGTTGCAGTTTTCTTCTTAGTTTTTATCTTGGGGTTTTTTGTTTGTTTGTTTGTTTGTTTTTCCCCTGAAATTACTGAAGAATATAAGCACATTTTGGCAACTGCCATGGAGATCCTGGTTGATCTTCATGTTCACATACCTTTCTGGGCTTGGGAATGGCATTTCTCCTGAAACGTTTCTAGAAATATTACCTGGCTTCCTCAGCATTTGAAGTTTGAATTTGCAACAGTTGATCGCCCGACTGACATTGGGACCCTGAGAGAGAATAGACTTTACACCTGTGAAATTACAATATTCATCCAGCATCTAAAAATCTAAAGAAAAAAACATAAGTAGGAGGTTTCCTGGTGGACGCTGAGGAACAGCTCTCACTTTAGCCTGGAAATTTTCTGCTGTGGTCTGAAAAACTGAGCTCCGCACTCGCAGGGCTCTCTGCCATACACACGCACGTGTAAGGGGGTTGTGGGACTGTAACTGAGCGGAAATACAGGCTGCAATATTGAGCCTTGCTACTTACACCCCACTGGGCTTTGTTACTGACTGTGTGTCCTTGGTCCCTTTGGCTTCATGTGACATGTGGAAGCAATAGGGTTGATCGTGGGTAGCCAAGAGCGTTCAGTTCAAACTGGTGTGGGGTTTTTTGTGGTGTTTTGTTTGGGTTTTTTTAGTTTTGTTATTTGTCCACTTTTCTCCACCTACCAAGATATTTTGAGGAAAGAAACAGAAGCCTCAGGTTTTGTAATTACCATTATAGTACCAGGGGTTGGAGTCCCTCCCTGGGGACATCACACTTGGGGTGTCTCTGCTTTCCTGCCGCAGCCTCCCTTTGTCCGCAAGCCACTTTCTTACCCGCTTTTTCCATTTCCTCAACGTGCACTCATCTTTGCAGTGAAGATGGTTTGTTACGTACTTCACCGAGGTATTGTGAGTCTTATTTAGTAGTTGGAAAAACTTTTTTCAGATCTTTAATCAAGTAGGTTTGTGCGTCCTTAGTATCAGTGGCCTGCCATATGGATATCAAAGAAAATTGTTATAATTATTGCTTTTAAAATTATTATGAAATTGTGCCTTGCTTTTTCAGTCATATTTAACCATGTAATTTAGAACCACATGATTGCAGGGATTTACCATGAAGAAATATGTTTGAAGGATAGTTTGGTTTTTAACTTTTTTTTTTTGTCCAAGATTGAATTTATTAGCTTTTCTTCTTATATTTTTTCTTCCAGTTTTATTCCTTTAATATGTTTCTGTAAAAGGGCAGCCTGAATTTGCATTTGTGAGAGACAGAAGATTTTATTTGGTCTTGTATGTAGTGCTTTCATTTTCTTTTATGTTCCTTCAGGAAAATTCCTCTCTGCCCAATTACTCATACTGAGATGTCTTTAAATGCAGGCTGACCAGTAAGGGGTTTTTTGTTGTTGTTTAATTTAGTGTGTGGTTTGCTTTGTGGTTGTGGTTTTTCTTTTAATTAACCAGATATTGGGTGCTGGGGAAGCATTGCACATTAATGCAGAATGCTAATGCTAATTTTCATAGAAAAGACAAAATTGGAGTCTTTCCCTGTCTCCAGTGCAGTTTTGTTACTGCCCTGTGTACAACACTAATATTAAGCCAGACTGTAAAGGCTAAATACTCAGAGTGACCTACTTCCATTCACCAGTGAGAATCCTTTGTCAGCTGACTCCTGTTTGTTTGTTCATTTTTAAATGTCGGATTACAGAACGAGCATCTCCCAAAGATGAAAGAAAACAGTGTTTTCATGTGCAGGAAATTTGGGGTTGCAGAAACAGAGCATTTTCTTTGTGAATTTGGATGTCATGGTGTTTTAAGCTCCTGCCTGGAGCCTAAATCAATTTGGCCTCTCATCCAGTTCATCTAACTGGTGCTCCTAAAAGGCTACAGCCCTGCAAAAGCTCATGCAGCATTTTTGGCTGCTTTCCCTTGCTCCCATTTGGTACATATTTGCACAATTTAACTGAGCTTTTCTTTCTGCTGAAGGTCAGATGCAAGCGATACGAAACACTAAACTTTATAAACAAGTAAAGCCATTTCAACCACAGCATTTTGGACTAGAATGGATTTTTAGATGGCGCACTGTCTGCTGGCCTTTGGAGAGGGGATCCTGAGACTACATTGGACTGGAACAGGATGCAAGCCACAAGCCTTGTTTTTTTTAATAAACTACTTACTGTAATCCAGCTACACAGTTTCAGCCTCGCACTTCAGAAGAAGCTTCCAGTAGCTATGCACATACAGGCACTTTCTCTCTTGCAGAAAGTGAAACTTTCCCAACCAGAGTAAATTTAACCTATTGCATAAGATGCTGGAAGGTTTTTTTTTCCTTGGGATTCTCACTGTAACCTCTGTGTGCTGAGGATGAATAGCTTTTTTTTTTTTCCCCTCTCTTTTTCTTTTCTGACAAGATTAGATGTTGCATATTGATGAGCTAGCATTTCAAAGGTCCGTGGGGCTTTGGAACATATTAAGAATCTCTGAAGTTTAATATTCACCATGTTTTAAATATTCACAAGGAAAAATCTGCATAAAATGGCTTTTGATAAATACGTTCTAGGGTTTCTTTCTATCTTACACAAGCATTGTGGGGATTGTGGCTGTGCCAGTTTTGTTCCAAAGTGTCTTTTGTTTCAGCATTTCAGGACCATTTTGGTCCCATTTGTATTCCCAGTGCCTGTGCTGAAGTCTGTTATGGTTTCTGCTGGAACTGTACAGTGGACAGGTGGATGTGACTGAGAAAAGCCTCAGGTGAGCCTCAGAACTCCTGGATATCTGCTTGGTGCCTCCCCTGTTTATGACGCCTGGGCACGTCCAGCCTGTTTCTGTGCCTACTTCTCATGATGCAGATTGGGATCAGTCCAGTGGTCAGGCCTGGCTGAGATCTTTCTGCAAAGGTTCTCCACACTAGTGGGGATTTCAGAATGGAAAGGATAAGATTCTGGGTGCAGGAGCAAAGCAAAATGTCATTTAATGTATCTCAGATCTCACAGGGCAGTTTCCCCTTCCTTGGTTGTCACTTTGGTGAGAGGCTCAGCAGTAAAAGAAGTGCCTTTAGGAGAAATCCTCACCTGGGGATGCTCCATTTCCCATGCTCTTGAAAGTCTGATTCAGGCTTTAGATGAAGAGGATCAGTTGTGGGCTGCAAAGACACAGGCACTTCATGGAGGCATTGCCTTACTCTCTCTGTCCCATGGTACACCCCGTGGTGTTGCAGGACAGCTGCTTTGGTCCTGCTCACACACAGCCTTGACTTTGTCATGCCAGTCCCTGTTGAATCAGCGCCTGGTACTTGTTCTCAGGACCACTCTGGCTTGGGCCAAGGGCATCTCATGCCTCTGTGCAAAAGGTGGTGCTTTCAGGTTTTAGCTTACAAATAATGCAGTACTTTCAAACTCACCTTTCCCCTCTCACATATTCTTGACAGAAGTAGGATTTTAAATGTTTCATAGCATTCTTCTTTCTTCTTCCTTTTTGCCAGATGCCTTGAAAACATTGTCAGATTACGATCTGGGGGGGGATCAGGAAGGATCAGTTTCCTTTCCTTCTTGATTGCATGGTGTAGGTTTGCAATGAGGGGGTTGTCCTTTTCTTTTTTTTTTTTTTTTTTTTTAAAGTCTTACAGAACAGATGCCTTCAGTTTATGCAGGAAAAGATTGTCTATGATTAGAGCTAATCCGGGATGGCAGGATTGGACCCCCACAGTGAAAGCTAGAGAAGTGATTGCAAAAGTATTCTGTTTCTCCTTTATTAATTGCACAGGAAGTTTCCATCGAAGGCTCATGTAGCCCAACTGGCCTATGTAATAAGTAGCAGGGCCTGTAATTACAGTCTGTCTTCTGATCCTATCTGTGCTCTGACTTTCTAGGCACTGCAGTTCTATTTACATCTGGGTCTTTGTCACCTTTTAAATTTTTGATTGGTCACTAAGGGAAGGAGAGCACGAGCTGTGAGCCCTGCGGAGGTGCAGCGAGTGTAAATGAGGGAATCCTCCTCCTTCTCAGGTGTCTGCCTGATCTGGGACATGGAAGAGAGCACGAGGAGCAGGGGGATTCTGCCAACTGCGCAGCAGAGGAAGCAGGCTGTGTGCCAACTGGGTATCTTTCAAGATCTCAGAGTCTTTGTAGGACTGGGAATTTGAACCTTTTACAGGTCTCAACTAGTGTGCTCTCCTGTGAGGGAGTTTAACAACATTTCTTTACGCAGAGCAGTTTCTACAGGATTTGACCTTTTTCTTGATAAGAATCAAGGTTTTATCGTTATAAAGAAATTCTTCCCCATATGGTGTGAGCAGGGAGATGGATTTTGGCATCATGCAGAGAAGCTGGGTTAGAAACCCTGGTTATCAGTGTGTAAAGCACAAGTCACTTGAGTGGAAGGGAGAAGGCAGTGATTTACATGTGGTTCAGTACCAAATTCACCAGCTCTGAGCACCCACCAGTGAGCACAGCCTCAAGCAGATGAGTTTGCTGGAGTGTCAGTCCTGGAAAGACTAGAAGGAAGTAGTAAATTGTTTCCTTGTGGAAGTGGAAATGTTTGGTGCTGGTCACTTTGGCAATAATCTCTGGTCTCTTTGGAAACATGCACTAAAGTTAGGGCAAAGCTACAGAATGGTTCTTTCTCATCAAGGCAGACCCCCAGTGCTATGTTTGATGAAGAGGAATGGAAGCCATTGGGTAAATACTGTTCTCTATGCAAAAAACCACATTAACAGTCCACTGCGGATACTTTTAATGTCCATTTAAGTGTTATGCAAATTGTCCCTTTTCTGCAGGTTGCACTGTTACTTCATTATTTTTAGCCTGACTGCTGCTTCAAAAAAAACTCCTCAGTTATTTTTTAATTTTTTGTAACTCTGCTTCTAAGAAAGTTGATGCTTTAAAGGAAAAAAAACCCAAAACATAGTTTCAAACATGGGTTTTTCAGGCTTCAAAATTAATAATTTCTACACCTGACCCAGTTCCTGCAGCTGCCAAAAAAGAAAAGAGAAAGCTATTTAAATTTCTCATAGAACCATTTATCTCTTAAAATATGCCAAGGCAATTTGAGGTGGGGGTGGAGACTCAGCTATTTATCTCAGCAGCTTGATTTTTCTCTTTATGTTTCTAACTGTCAGGGGGAAAAAACCGGTAGGAAGCTATTCTTGGGCTATTATTGATGTATTGTGTTGCCATTATGCAGGATGTCTGCTTTGCTATATACGGAAGGACATTAATAATAGCCATCTCCCCTGCCCCCACCCTTGGTTCCTCTTTGGGAAGACAGGGTTTAACTGGAGCATCTGCTGTGTTCAAATTGCTGCTCCTTCCTCCCCTTCCCCCAGTTCATTCCCGAACTAGTTTTAGGAACCAGGACTAAGGGAATAAGGAGACAGATTATATTTGCTATTTTTCTGCCTACTTCTGTGGTTGCTCCAGGCAAATAATTTCCATGCTATGTACCTGTCTACCCTCTTCCTTCCCATGTATTGCCCCTGCTTTCATTTTAAGTTCATCAGTGCAAAGAAAAAACACTTTCTTGGTGTCTTTTTCTCGTAAGAGCTGACTGGCAGAACGGGCTCAGCAACAGATCTCCGATTTATTACCCAGCATTTCATATCCAGAAACATTGGTTTCATTATTTCCCATTAGTAGGAAAATGTATTCCCATTCCCATCCTTCCTATCCCAGGTTTAAAGCATTGTTATGAGACTTTGAAGGGTCCTTCTGCTTGTTTGATGATTTGGATGCTTGTTTTATTTTTGGAAGCAGAGTGTATGGTGAACAGGAATAGTTTGATATTTAAAAAATAGCTCCAGTTCAGCATTTCCCAAGAGTGTGGGAAGTCCTGTCTCCACAGGTCTGTGCCAGCAGTGACGACCCAGAGAGCAAAGCCGACTGGAATACGAAAAAGAACTGGCCTGCCCCATTTCATCTGTGAGAAGAGAGAGGTGAAAATAATAAATGTGGCAAAATATAAAGGGCAGAATTGCCCTGATACTTTTTTAATGGCTGTTCCCACAGCTCCCACTGATTTTGTTCCATAGCTTTGCTTATTCAGCATTTGTGGTAGTCAGGACTGTGTGCTTTTTCACGGTATCATTATTTTTACTTTTTGTTCGTTGAGTCTGAGTCTTGCCTTGGTCCCCGTAGGGTATGGAGTCATTTTGGTTTGGGCACTAAATGCAATGTTAAGATCTCTGTCTAGGAAAGCTTACTTAAAATTTAGAACTGGAAAATGCAATCACAATATTTTCCAGTTCTGATACAGAGAGGTTTTCAAAATTTGAATCCTACATGGGAGGAATGCCTTCTATGGGGGAAGTGCTTAGATTTCAAAATGAAAGGGAGGTGGCCATTCAGGGTAGTTTTTCCTGTTGCTTTTACAGTCTTCCTTGGTGGTGGCCAAGGAGAAAAATTGCACACTCTGAAGTGTTCCCTAAATGAGAGGCAGAGTCCAGCATCTCCTCTGCAAACACTTGCTCCAGCTTTTCACACTGCTGCAGCATTGGAGTGAGGAAAGCCTGCTAATGGAACAAGGTCCACCTTATGCCCTCCATGGCCAGCGCTGCTCCCCGTGGTGAGTCTGCATCCAGCCTAGGGCTTGATCCTGCCTTCCTAGTGCAAGTATTTTGCCAGAATCAGCTGTTTTCTCTCTGCCATTAGCTGTGGGATTGTGTGCAATGATGAGGATTTGCAGGGAGGGAGGAGAAGATTCTGTTCCAATTAGGCTGCCTTTGTGGTAATGTTTCATTCAGGGCTGTATGAGATAAGAGCAGCTTGCACTGAAATTCACAGCCGGAGGTTGTAGTTTGCGTTTCAACTGTGTTGAGATGGTACCCATTGAAAATACAGAACTGGGGCACTTTTTTTTTTGCATCTGCCAGTGCTTTACTGACAGCTCTGTGTGGGCTGGAAACCCACTTCAGTTTGGCAAATGGACATTTTGTGCCTTGTCCCCCAAGTCTGATCTAGTTTGTTGCTTTATCCACCTAAAAAGTAGTATTTCTAATGTGCCTAATGCCTAAGTAGCTAAGCATCTCAGCAGAACAACCAGCGAGGTGACGAGTAGGCTATTGACAGAGCTGCCTTTACAAAAAGTGCATTCCAGTTTCTTCACTGTGTGCCTTTTCAGAGACCTGTCATGCTCCTTTAGGGTCAGCAGAGAAACAGCCCTAGTGCTGAGCAGGGATGGGAACTAGGAGGATGATGGAGAAGACTATCAAGAAGTTAATGCTGAGCATCTGTTCTCCATTGGGATAAGCAAAGCAATGGCTTATCCCATTGGAAGGGCTTGTTGTCTTGCTTACCACACCCTGTTGTCTGGTAGGCAACTGTTCTGTAGCAGAGGTTACTTAGGTGTATCTCCTCAAACGTCTGTCTTATCAGAACTCCAGACTCATTCATATCTGCAGAATTCATTCACTTAATATTGTCTCTCATAAACTCTCCATCATTCATTTTTTTATATCATGTTAGAAGAGAAAAATTCAAGGTGAACCAAAGGCTGGGTGTTTGGTGCTACTGTATTAAAAAGGCTGATGTGCTTTCACTTTAAATCCTCAAAATCATGTTTTAGCAAACTCTTTCCTGCTGTGATCAGAGGGGAAATGCAAAGTATATTGGAAATGAAGCAAAGGGAAAAATTTGGTGCTCCATACTGCACCACTGTGACCTCCTCTGCTGTCCCTTTTGAGAGTGAGAAACTACCTATTGGTAAAGGTATGGGCAGAGCAAAGTAATGCTTGGACTTTGTCACATGGTCTTGCTAGAAAGGATCTGCCTTGGTGAGACTTCCAATTCCTTAAGGGTTCTGTACTTTCACATGCCACAGCTTCTGTTTTGGACCATCAGAGAGTGAAGGGCAGCTTCCAGTGCCTTCCCTCCAGTTAGTCAAATGAGAGACCTGGACTACTAATTCTGTAGTTTTACTAACGACACCTTCCAGCTCAGAACAAGCAGCAGAAGTTTGCAGCATGTCAGAGCCCAATCTCTCACTGGCTTTGCCTGTGGGCTGATACAAGGGGGTCTGAACCACACATGGGTCATTCCAGAAGGATTCTTCTTGTCTAAATGCCCCATGGAGATGCCCCCAAATGCTGGGAGATTGACTCAGCTGTTTCATACTGCAAGGAGGAAGTGCCCTCAGGAATGTATTTGTCCTACATAGCTGCTATGCTTTGGCCTATCCCTGCCAGTTGCAGACCTGTCTGCTCGAGGGTTCACCAGCAGTGATCTTTATTGGATATGCAGTAATTCACAGTGGATGACTAGGTCAGATTTAAAGTGGTCTTTCAGCTTTATGGTAGTTGTTGGTTTTGCTCTTGAGATGGAGAAGGGTTTATGTTGTTGCCTTTGTCGTAGTTGAGAGGGGAGCATGACTGGCCATGCTCCTCCTTGTCCTGCATCAGCAGGCAGAGGCTCTCAGTGGTATGGGAAGCATCTTCCTTTTAAATGTGAATCACTAGCCTAGGTATCTGGGCAAGGAAGGGGCACAAGGAAGTATTCCCTGTTTGAGGAATGCCTTCTGCTGCACACTCTATGCCCTCAGATCCTAATGAAGTAACATTACTTGAGCTTTTTGTATTGGTCTCCTGTCTGTCAGAGCTTGGGGGTACCAGAGCTTTATTCCTTGCTGAGCAAAAGCACTACCCAAGTCTGTGAGGGGCCTGATTCTGCTGCCATTGGAATTTTCCCAAATCCTGTGAGTTGCTGAGTGCACCTCCTGTGAGCTGCTGAGTAGCCTCCCTTGTCACTAAACACATCAGGCCACTTGTCTCCCTCACTGACTACTTCTGTAGGACTTTGAGGGCACTCAGGAAATGCAACCAGCACCTTACAGGATCAATCTACTAGGCAATAAATGAAGTTTTTTCTCTGATAACTTGTGTGCATGAATTAAAAATCATTTATTCCAATTTGTTCTGAGGACAGATGCAGCATATACACATTTTCTATATTTATAAATATATATAGATATATATATTTTGTTCTCAGCTAGTTACCTCTTCTAAACTGCAATTTTCAGAGCAACCGGCATATATTTTTTATTCAACACATAAAATGACTTTTTACAGTAAGAGAATGAAAGCTGTTTTAAGCATGTGTTTTCTGTATTTTTATTATGCATTATCCAATTATATTGAGATGTATTTTCCTCTTGCTCTGCTCTTTCGGTTGTTATCCTTTTTATCAGTTATGCTTTTCAAATGTTTTGTAAGGGAAAATAAATATGCAAAATTGCCAGATGCCTTTTTTCTTTGCAGAAGAAGTATCACAAATGCTTTTTTATTACATTTTACCAATCCAATAAACTTCTTATAAATTTCATTTTTGTTTGCTAGCGTGTGAAATTATTTTTTCAAGTCAAATGGTATTTACTTTCTCCCAACTTCCACCTGCAATTATACTTCCTATCCTCCATTCCTCTCTCTCTCTCTTTTCAGTTCAAAATTTCATTGTGTGGCTCTCAATGTACTTAAGAGCCTGTTTCACACTTGGGTGAAGTAAGGATGACAAAAATGTGTCCCAAGAGGTGCTACCCCCATTGTACTGGCCATCTTTTGATGAATTTTGCACTGGTCCTAAAAATGTGTGCCTTTGCAGCAAAGAACACTCCATTCCTAAACCATGCAGTAATCTGATTATTTGGGAAGATGCCCACACGTGCTCTCAGATTTGAGGAGTAATTGTTTGGCAGCAGAGCCAAGCACATTGCTTTGCAGCTGAATGGAGGAACATTGTTCAAACTGTTATGGGAAGAGTAGAAACAAGTCTGGTTAGTAAAGCCTGTCTCTTCCAGAAAGTTGTTTCTAGGCTGTCATTGCAGTTAATAATCAGGATTGATCCCGGTCTAGTCCAATCTGCTTCAAAAATATCACTGATCAGCACACAGCCTGACCTCCACCTCTCCAGTCAGAAAATGTGACACAGTATGGAACCATCACCAAACGTTTTCCCCAGCTGAAATGCTTTAAGTGATGGGTAATCCAGTGTATCCTGGTTTTTCCAAAAATACGTGATGAATATCTGCACACTGCTCGTAGCCTATGTTTTTCAACCCTTTCTATCACTGGAACTTTTTTTAAAAGCCCTTTTCTCTGAGAAATTTCCTGCTGTACAGACTGTCTTCAAGGTGGGATTCATCTCCATGAACATTAGCAGCCTAGAAGACAGCTTTGTTGTCCAAGGTGGCCCTCCAGTCAGTGGAGAAGGTCTGTCATGTTTTCTTTAGGTGAGTATCTGAGACAGGTTTGGTTTGTGTCTTTAAGTGTTAAATGAGATGAATACTGTCCTCCCTAATCAGCAAAAGTGGTTATCTTAAAGCAGTCTTTCAGAGTTGTAGAAAGATCACAAGGCACGTGCTGCAGCTAAACCCCTTCCTTGTTTGTCGCTCCCAAGTGCCTTTATCTAGTGTGACATTGGAGACATCTCCACATAGAGATCCCACAACCTCCCTTGGCAGTCCATGCCGTAGCGATGCTGTCTGCCCCTTTGGACAATCTTGCCTGCTGTCCAGACTAAATATTCTTGGCTGCAAATTAAATCCCACCCTTACTTTCCCACCACCAGGGAACATGAAGGACTTCTTTAGTAGGTTATGTATTGTCAGGGGATGCTTTGTTAGCCATTGAAGGAGGTGCAAGCAGCAGTTTAGCTGCCAGCTTCTCCTCCGCTTCCCCAGGGGACTTTAGGAAGGGCCTGTGTTCTCCCTCAGGAAGGGACAAGCTCTGCAGCTTGTTCCTACAGGACACGAGAGTCTGACAGGCTGTGTCTTGGCAGTAAAAGGAGTGTGATGGTGTTGGGCTTTCAAGTCTATTCAAACCTGCTATATAGTTTTCCAAACTCAATATTGTTACTTCCTTTATAGCACAAGGTACTTTTTCCTCAACTTGTTACAATGGAAGAGTTCCAGGGGTGTGCTGTCCGCATGCAAATCAAAATGCGTTAGGCGGCCAGGGGCCAGAGGCGAGAGCCAAGGGTGGGGGAACTATTAATTGGATAGTTTGGCGCAGCTTCTCTTGCAATCAAAGACTATGAGAATCCTTTGAAGACAATGAAGGCTTTGGGAGTGAAGTGTATCTAAAACCCAAATGCCAGGGGGAGCTGTCCTGGGGCTGAGGGTGGGATGGAGGCAGTGTTGGCTATTTGGCACCCCAGCCGTTGCTCTGTTGGTGACATCCCTGGTCAAAGGAAGAAGCAGTTGTACAGCTGCCTTTTCCTGATGCAGTGGCCGCCTTCAGCCATGTCTACTGTTGATTTAACCAGCTGGCTTGTGTATCCTGGTCTGGGATGTTTCTGGGATGTTTATCTTCAAGATATGTATGCTAACTTCTATTACTTCTTTGTCACAAACAGAGTTTTATTACTGAGCAAGGATGACTTTTGCTTTCTAGTCAGTTTTGAGAAGATTTTGGGGGCTTTCTGAGCTTCCTCAGGGGTTTTCAAAGCTGAAAAGAAACCTAGAAGACTCAAGAATACTGTCCCCAGTGCTGTTCCTAGCAGGCAGTATTGGTGTTCTGGGCAGGGTTTGGAATAACAGTTGGGAAGAGAAGAGCCCAATGCAAGTGAGCTGCAGGGCTCCCTCTGTGAGAGATGGACAATTCCAAAGGGCCATTCCTCTGACATCTTTGACAGCTTCTTCATGGCAGGGTGAATCTGTTTTCTGGAGATGTCTCTCTCTTGCCATTAATGTTACGGGGCTCTGAAAGATCCCACCAGACTTCTTCCCATCAGACAACTGAAACTGGAGAAGATTCACGGACACAGTGAGTTCACTGCTGTATTCCCCACAAAATGGCAAGTGGCTGCATAACACGGCACCATCGCTGCTGTGAAAACAAGCAGGGAAAGAGAGGATGAGGAGTTTGGATGGGGCTGTCAGGAGAATTGCTGCTGCTGTCAGTGTCACTGCCAAAACCTGCCAGGGTCGCACAAGACAAAGTGCTGCTCCTGTGACACTGAGGAACTCCCTTCCCCCGGGGAGTGCTTGTGAGGAAGACTGGGAGCTCTCAGCCTCTGGTCTGCCAGACCAGGTCCAGGCATCCTGGTGATGGTGAGTCAAATGGCTGGAGCCTACAGTCCTTTTGCGGCTGAGAGGTTTTGGAGACAATGTTTTATTGATACTGAATCCATTTAAAATACACAGGGTCAGCCCTGGAGCGGAGCAGAGACACAGAAATTGCTTTCCAAGTGCTAGCCACCTCCAGTGTGGTGTCACCAGAAGATCCACAGGACACTGTTTTCCACAAGGTAAGGAAAAATAAATAAGCCCAAATAATTGCACAGAAGAATGGTCTGCTTTTTTATCTTGCAATATTGTTGGTGTTGGACGGAATCTGCTGTCTTAAAGTATAAATATAAAGACGCTGCTAAATCATCACTATTTCAGCAACTAATTAAGGGGTAATGCTCATGGTGCAGCCGTATATGAGGCAATAAATGGCTTTGGCGGCTGATTAAACACTGGCACCGAGGCATTTAATTACAGCAAAAGCCAATTACCAAGTGCATATTCCGACACCATGGACATTACTCCTGTTCTATGACAGAACAAGGAAAGGCAATAAACCCAGCTATATAGACATATAGCACAGGACCCTCTAGCTTTGCCAAACTGGCACCTTCTCCCTCCATTGGCTCTGAGATGGGGGCTCAGTCTCCATACGGAAGGCTCAGAACAAAGTCCCACAGTAAAAATTCTGTGTAATTTACAGAACTCATTTGGGATCTAGAAACAGAGCCAAATATTGCTCATCTTCCCTGCACTAAGGTGCATTTGACCATTTGTGGAAGGTAATACTCCCACACTCAGGTAACAGGTGCATTTAAAACCTCACCTGAGTATATTTAGCATCAAATGGGAAGGTCAGTGGCACTGATGGAAGAGGTTATATGTAGCCTTTTTTGCCTTCAGTTATTGCATTGCGGAAAGTATAATCAGTTGCAAAACACCACATGCCATTCTTCAGCTAATTAATTGATTTAAAAGCTGGAGTCTGATTTTCACAGGCTTTCAGCTCTTGCACCATCCATTTGACTTAACCAGCTCGGCACCTCTTCAAATTAAGCCCTCGCTCTCTTTAACCAGAAGTGAATTCTTCCTTTTAAAGGAGTTTCCTAGAGAAATTCTCTCTTAGAAAATCCTTGGCACGAAACCTTAGCCAGCCTTGGCATGCAAACCTGCCTCACGCTGGCATTAACAAGCCTCTTATTTAAATGTTGATGAGCTCTTTGCTGCCAGTTAGCAACGGGAAATGCAGTCTGTGTGTTAAACGAGAGCTGGGAATGACTTCCAAATACCAAAATGTTTGTTAAACTCACGGCCCACCTCTTCCCTCCTTGGGAGTGGGAAGCTTCCCAGCAAATTGGCCCCATTTTGCACAGAAACTGCCAGGCAGGATCAGACCACGCATCCCTCTCTTTCTGTGGCACACGTGGGAGTGCCGCCAGGAGCGCAGCTTCCCAGGACTCCCCGGGTACCACTGGTGTGGCCATCTGCCCCAGGGGACCCTTCCCTGACCCCGTTAATTAGACATGGTCTCAGGCTTTGAGGACAGGCTCCCCCTGGCCATACTCTGTATTTGGGGTTACTTGTTTGCTTTTAACCTCTATCAATATATAGGGGGTCTGGTGGCTGTCACCTGTACTGAGAGCTGATGAATTGAACCCCTAAGCCTTTCTGGACCCATTTCATTCTCTGCAGTGCTTTACAGAATTATATTCCACAAACTGATTGTGATGGTAAGTGATATATCGCTTTAGCTGGACAGACACCCACTAAAGTTCACCCTGAGTCTCTGGGAGCAGCTTCAATTTTCTTGCCATCCCATGGAGACCAAATGCCTTGTCGCCTCTAAATGAGGAATATCATATAGGGTGCAGGCTTTTCTGTCCTTCTAGGACTCTTCCCTCTCACAGTGAATCAAAGGATGAGATCCAAACACTAAATGCCAGGCAAGGGAGTCTCCCTGTATCCTTGTGTTACCTTTGCTGCCTCCTGAAATCAACATGTTCCCCAGCCAGGAAATGTGTAAATTCTTTTGGCTACCACTCACTTTTGGATGAATCCCAACTGCTCATATATACAGTGGTTGGTTTCCTCAGTGTTTGAATGAACCAGAAAGGCTTTGTCTGCTATAGATGGGTGCTTTCAATCCCATTTATGGTATGTTATATCAGTCTGAAATAGCATCTGCGAGGTCCTTAAACTGAACCACCATCAGATTTACAGTCACCGCAGAGGAGTTTTCAGTCTGGCTCCAGAGAGCTATGAGCAGTAACCATACCCTCCTGAAATATTTGCTTTCTCTGCAAAGTTGACCTGAGGAAGAATGTGTTGTTCATTTGAAGATCTCAGTTTGTTAATTTCTTCAGGGAATGTCTTCACTTCAGAATGTAAAGAGATGAGCTTCAGAGCTGAGAGCCAAAGACATCCTTCTTGTTATTGCAGAGCTGGTGACAGCTGCGCAGACAGGGAGCTTCCCAGGGTACATCCACACATCTGCAAGGTAAAACATGAAGGATTTGAGTTGTTCAACATCATGAGATGAGCAAGACAGTTCAGCTAAGCATAATCTTCCTCTCAACCCTCTGCCCAGAGTATGCCTGGGACCTAGCCTGAAACTCAGCAGAGAGAAGAGCAAATGCGTACACTGACATGTTCTCAGTGTTTAGTCTCTCTGTTGCCTTGCAGAGCACTCGAAGCACCTTGGCTGGGCTGCAACAGCAGGGTCAAAATAGGATGCACCAAAAGTCTCCCTCAGGAGTTTATTCTTGGGTAATTTCCAGCCCATTGGTCACCTGCACTCTAATGCAGGGCGAACTCAGGGGACTTATTCCACCTACCACCCTCACTGGAAACATCTGGGGAATGGCTGGTTGTTGTCTGTTGTCCTGGGGAAGTTCAGGAAGCCATCTGAGCCTAGGGAGGTTTTGCTTGAAGCTGTGCAGACATGGCCAGTGACAGCCTGTGCCTCAGACGCTCTCTGTCTAAGTAGGCAAGACACATGAAGAGTGGGCAGCACTGCCAACTCGAGCTGCCAGAGCCCTGTGTTTATGTGAAATTCTTGGCTTTCATTTAAAATAATAATAATCATAATAAAAAAATCTGACCCACTCCGTTGGAAATATGATCCTTGAAGAGTCAGAAACCACAAGGCCACTCAAAAAGGCACATAATTCACATGTATATGCTTATAGCTCTAGAGTTTTAAGCCAAAATCATGGTCTTTGGAGGCCCAACTTAAGACTTATGAATTCCTAGAGGCTGACAGTACCAAGTGGGGAAAGGGCAAAATTATCACATGGGGAAAAAAAAGAGTTGCCAAAGGTATGACAGCAGGTCAGTGGGAGAGCCAGGCCTCCTGCTTCTTTACCCCATGTACCCACCACATGGCCTGGCCTCCTTCCCCAAAGGAAATTAAGAGTCCTTAAAGCAATCCTGTTTCCATTTTCCTTTTGATGCTCTTATTTTCAGTATCACACAGATCTTGCAGCATCCTGCTGCTCCCCACAGGACGTTGTTCCATCTCTGGGGCTCATGGCCATGGTACTGTATGCTGATGACAGCTGTGGGAGTTTGCAGCTTAACATTTGCATACCATGAATATGCAGTTCTGATCATGGCCCAGTTCTGCCTGCAGCCAGCCTGTGCATGTTTGCCAGGAGCAGCAGCATCCTGCATGTGTCTAGACCCCAGGGGACACAGTTTTTGGAATCTTGGGTGGCATCTTTGTGTATGCTTGGCTGTTTGTAATCACAAGCACCTAGATAACCAGCTTTCTATTCAGTACCCTGGGAAATCTGGGTTTGCTTTTAATCACAGCAAAAATCAGGGCCTTCCTGGTTGAGCAGCAATCATCCCTACCTGAGCCTTTTCCAGGATCTGATTTCTGCCCATGAGCAAAGCACGGAAACCTCCCGGCACACAGCACAGCGCTGGCCAAGGGCACAGCCTGCCAGTGGCTCCTCTCCCTGTCACACTGACTTCTAATTTCTGTTTACACCAGCACAATGTCAAACATCACAGCAGCAGCTCTGGCGGAAGGTGAGTCTGTTAGAACGGAGGTGTCGCTTCCTCTGCTGAGGCCTCTCTAATAACACCAAGATGCTTTTCTAACTAATTAATTACAGGGCTTTGGCTGAGTTGCTTTAATGATTCCCATCTTCCTGCTGCTGCTCTGCAATCAGCACTATTTGCAGTGCTGTTCAGAGCAACACTGATGCCATCAGAGCAGACAGATGAGCGATATGGGGCAGGGGGGATAGTCTTTGTAAGCCAGATGTACTGTGGGATACTTGACTTTCTGCTCTCTGATGTACTTTCCTAGAGAAGAGGATAAAGATACAGTAGGCAGGTGGCTCTCGCAGGCCTTTAGCCCTGAGCGGGATTGCTGTCCCAAGGAAGAAGCTTCTGCAGAGTGTAAACAGGTCTCACCTTCTCATTAAAAAGCCATAAGGTCGTCAGAGTCCAGCTTGCATGTGCATCCAATTGGCTTGGTGGATCACAAAAAATTGAAGCTACAGTCTGGAAACTTTGCTACTTGACCTTGAATATTGAGACTGGCTCTAGGTGGAAGTGTCTGATCAGAGTCAGTGCTCCAGCCCACCTATTAGTTATGCATAGTCATAGTATATGGCCCCCCATGCTTGTACAAATCAAAAACTTGGGTCCAAGTACTATAGACTCAGTAGACAAAGGCTACAGCATGACTTGACGAGGCTATACCAGACCATATTGTATTACAGCATGACTGTGTGCAGGGATGATCCCCGGTGGTGTTGCCACTTACTGCTCACTTAATCAGCTTTTCACACTGCAGTAGAAGCCCCTGCCCCAGGCTTGCCTGGTGCCTTACTGCAATGGTGATGGTGATTCCTCACCTCGAAAAAATGATAAACAGAGTAGAAAATGAAAGGCAGCAAGAGAAGGTAGCTGGGAGAGCAGCAAGTCAGCACAAAGACAGCAGCCTCAGGAAACAGCTCCTGACTGGCTGTGGGTCACTGTGGAGCAAGATGTCAGAAAGAATTTGTAGGCAGATACTGGTGTCCTTCAAGGCCCATTCCAGGAGTATGCACAAAGAAATATTATGGTATTTTTCTGAGATATATAGGATGGATGAGGTACATTAAAAGAAATTTGGATTTTTTTTTCCCATAAAAGTTTCTTTTTATTATTTTCCAGTACTTCTAAATGTCTGTACAGGTGTTTCCATTTCACTCCCTGTGTCATGAGCCAAACAGAGGTGATGACATGAAGTTTTTGAAGTTCTATGATTATCAGCTGGTTATCTGAGCAACGGAATTGATCAAACCTGCTTTCCTATGGAGCTATGCCATATATGGATTCTTTGCTAAGAAAGAGTGAATTCTTTCTCTAGTTTTTTGTTTACAAATGGCCTTACTGAGGTAATTCTCTCTGACAAAAAACTTGCTGGAATCTAGTATCTTTAGGATTTCTCCATTCCCTTCTTTCCCCTCCAGTCTGAGGGAGTGAAATTGGTGAGGGAGCCCAGAAGTTATCAGAGAGTGGGAAAGATGAATGATAGGGGAAAGCTGGCAAACAAATGAAAGCAGATAATGTCATAATGTATAATAAGAAACCTCTTGGAAGGAGGGGTGTGTATATCTGAAAGGAGATAAATTAATGTTCAAGACCTATTCTCCCTGATTCCTTCCTGGGGCACCTATAACACCAAATAAATGACACTCTGGTCTCCAGCACACCAGCTCAGCAGCTGAACCTGCTGCACATGGTACAGCTCTTCCAAGTACATTCCTACAGTCAAACATCCAAGGAGTCACCCATCGCTACAGCCTCTATCCCAAGCAGAAGTTCAAACACAAAAGTGCTGTGACCTCTCTCTCAGCTGCTAATATTGAAAAATATTAGCAGCGCCTTTGTACTGTTTTGAAGCTTTTGTGCTGAGTTTGCATCTAATAAGAAGGGGCCTTTTAAAGAGCAAATAAATAAATGAATGGAGGAAACCTTCTCTTTGAGCTAATTTTAGGCACATCCATGCTGACAGCTGCTCTTCCCTGATATATCTGAGCCACATCCTGGAAGGACCAAGGAGACTAAGCTCCATTCATGCCTCTGCAACTGAGAAAAGACCTTTGTTTGTTTTGTTTTTAAGGGGCTGATGGTAGCTGTCTTTCCAGAGAGTCCCTTCATCCTGGTTTCCATTATAATACAGGTGGGAGCAGGAGCGAGGACTCATGGCATTTGTATGGGTGTCCAAGCCGTACACAAGGCTGTTGCTATTGCTGGGTATGGGGTGTCAGGCTGAGGTCTGCACTCAGTGGCCTTTTCCCGTGTTGCTAACTGGGGAAGAAATCCTGGAGCGCCAAGATGTGGGCCCTGGAGATATGCCAAACATCCAGTGACTCACTGGCACATGGGATCACCTGTGACAGGCTGCAGATGTGCAAGAGACAGTTTCAGCAAGGGAAGTGAGGCAGGACCTGCTCCCATGAGGCTCCTGTTCAGTCGTCAGTGACTTGACAGATCTGGCCATACTCCGGCTGAGGTGGAGAGTGGTAGGGAAGGCTTCTTCCTCCTCTAGTGTGAAGTAAGCCACGATCTGTGCCTTGCATAGCTTTAGTCTTTTAGGCTAAACCTTGTGTCTCTCCTCACTCCATCTCCCAAAGCATATAGATGGGGCATGGTGGAAAAGTCCTAGCCCATTTCTGCTCAGAGGGAGAGACAACGTGGCATAGATACTGCTCTTTGATCTTCACCTGTAGCTTTTTTTTTCCCTGCTCAAATTAGAAACTCAGGACTTGTCTAGGTTGGATGATTGTTTCATTTCCTCGTCGAAAAGGTGATTACCCCTTTAGTTCTCATAATTACCTAATCAGGAAAAATCAAATCAATCAATGTTAATTTCGACCCTAATAAATATTCTCTGCTATTCTATACATTTATGTGTACCTCAAACTCATCCTAATTTCAAGGAAAACATGATTTCAGAAGTCAGACCAACTTGCTCAGCATCAGGCTCAGCAGTGTGCCACACATCCTGTGAACACGCTGCGAGGGGACAGCATGTGACAGAGGGAAGCAGAACAAAGACACCTGGAAACTGGGATGGGAAAGGCCAACGCGTAACAGCAGGTCATATAGTCCATACCCCACCACAAGGCAGGACCAGCTGGACCTAAGCTAGCCCAGGCAGATGTTTGCCTCTGCCTTGTTTCTGAAAGCATTTGAGGATACACACTTCACAGACCCTTTAGGCAATCTTTTCAATGCTTAACTCTGCTTCTTATTTGAAACATTTACAGAGAGGCCCTGCCCACACTGGACTAATGAACTGTTCTTGACCTGGGTTGCTTCTGCCTCTGGATGGTGGATTTGGGGATGATGCTAAAAGGTGAGAAATTGATCCTGGAGTGGCTGTAATTATTGCACAGAAACTGCCTGATGGTTTCTATGAGTTGGTAAATTTGGGAGCCAATTGGGACAGAAGCAAGGCCTTTGCTAGTCTCCTAAAACAACAAAAAGTCTCAGCTGTTGGGATGAGCTTCCCTACTCAAGACAAGTCATAAGGAGGGTGTAGCTGGTGGTTTCCTGGCTCACCCTGCTCCATCCTGCTGGATCATTTTTCTGTTGTTATATGTGTTGGTCTTGATGCCTGTTTACTGCCATGACTTATGCTCCAGGACAGATCTGTGGGGAAAGTGTCGTGTAGAAAAAAGTAGCATGAACTTAGCAGATATGTACCTGCTCTTGTTTACCCTAATAAGGGCTCAAATACTTCTTCTGGTATTGATAATAACAGTAATATTTAAACTTTAATTGTCCGAGCTTAAGTCTTCTCAGTGTTGTACCAGATGCCGAGATGCCTCTGACAGACTTTCCCATTTGCACATCTGTGCCCTCGCTGCTGAGTGAAGCAGCTCTGCTGGGCAGCAAGATGGCAGGTGCGTTGGGCCAGGACTCTGACTCAGCACTGGGTTCCTGCAGCATCAACACCATGTGCTGTGACATGGGCTCTTCTCTGTAGTGGGGTCCCTGCTGTGGAAGAAAGTGAGGCAGACAAAGAGGATCGGGCTGACTTTGGTGCAAAACTGAGGATCTCTATAAGCTCCCAACCAGCTCCTCTTGGGGAGGAGGTGCTCCTTTCTTCCTGCAACCTGTGCCCTTCTTCCAGCTGTCCTACATCACAGGCCTGCGTCTGGACCTTCTCATCCTTTGGAAGAGGCTGACATGTGGCTTAGAAGTCAGGAGGGTTGCATGTTTGTGGTTAGCCAAGGCTTGTGTTTTAAAGGATGCTTTGGCCCCTGATGACTTTCTCTGTGGGGCTGGCCTCGAGGACAGATGCTTAGCAGTGAAGTAACACAGTGCCAGATTTTTAGATGCTGGCACTTGCTGTGGTTTTTGAGGAAGTTCCTCTCCACAAAAACATGCATTTTTTTTCCAGGAATTTGCTGAGCGACTCCTGGTACAGGTAAACCTGACTCATCAATTTCTTAGTCTGCCCATGGTAAAAAATCCTCCTAAAGCCATGTCTGGCAAACACAGTGAGCAACCATGGCCTCCCAGCACCCAGCCCCCGCGTGGCAGATGGAGCTGAGCAAGAGGCAGTTTTGTGCTGTTTCATGTCTTTCAAGGAAATAATTCCTGAAGAGGAGGGAGGGCTCCGCTCCACAGAGATAAGCAATCCCATTGAGCCAGACCTCTGCGTTTCTTCTCTTCCCCTTTTACAAGACAGCATCCTGAGGGATGGTGCTAAGGGGGCTGTTGAGCTGGTGGGAGCCCTGAGGTGCTGCCCAGGAGCCTGTCTCCATCCAACCCCACCTTTGAAGCCCCTCTGCCCAATACTTGACCTGGCTGCCCTGCAGTGCCAGAGAGTAACCCTTTCTCTGAGGCATGAGGGCAGACCCTGCCTGACCATTCCTGCCAGGCCATGGAGGAAGAGCAGGGCTCAGAGCAGTGCTGGCATGCTCATGGCATGGGCCTGACTGGAGGGTATCTCAGGTCCTGTGGGCAGGCTCTTGACACCTCATGTGTGTCTGCCTGCTCCCCTGAGCTCTGCCCAGACCTCCTGCTTTGCTTGGTGAAGTCCCACCTTCACCCACTGCTCCTGACGCTGTCCGTGCACACCTTGGTCACTAGTGGCTCACCAGGCTCATTTCCCAGCATGTCTCCTTGCAGGAGGGCTGTGCCAGCAGGCTCAGCTGGGAGTGTGCTGGCAGTAGGAGAGGAGACACCACCACACTGTGTCCTGGAGAGGCCAGGCTGGACCGGGAAAGACAACATGGGAGCAGGCAGATATGGCAGGAGAGGGAATGGGCTGGGATTGGGACCACAGTGAGGCATGGCTATGTCTGAAATGAGCTGCTATAGGAGCAAGGGGCTAGGGCACAGGTGACCAAGACTGTGATGCCTATGAGGGATATGCCAGGACCAAGTGGAGCTGACACAGGTGTGGGAGGGAAGGAAACCTCGGGCCTGGCAAGGGTTGGGGCTGAGAACTGGCATGACCATGTGCCAGAAACAGGTCTGAGTGGAGAAAGGCTTGTGGCACATCATCAGGGCAGTGCAAGCAGGCCAGGGCATGATGGAGCTGCAGGTCTGGCTGGTAATTCTCAAAGCAACTGTGAACGGAAGGTTTCCAAAGGTCCAGAGCTGAATTAATGGGAGATCCTGAACTTAGGTAGGATGGGAAAGCTGTAACAGAGATGCCAGCCTGGGAGAGGAGGCATTCAATGTGTTCCACTCAGGTCAGGACCCCAAGCTTCATTTTCAACACTGCCAACATGTGAAGATCTCTGGTTCGATGAACCACCTAGAAAACAATGTAGTTTTAATCAGAAATGTGGCATAAGATGCCTGGGCAGAGACGGTTGCAAGGGCAAAGGGGGTCTGAGTGCATGTAATGGCCAAGGGATCTCATTAGAGCAGCTGGGGAGGACTCTAGCATGGCTCGGGCGAGGACACCAGACTGGTCACTGGGCAAAGGTTTGTGGGCACCTGTGGAGTGTATGATCAGGTTGGCCTCTAGTAATGGCAGACACCTGCTACTAACAGGTTTGGTAGTTCAGCAGCTCTGCAAGCTGCATGTTCAACCATGGCCTGCAGAGCATTCCCTATGGTCTGACCTTCCTCCCTTTACTGTGCAAGTGTCTGGACCTGAAGCAGCCAAGCTCACTGAGCACAGTGTGTCTAAGCAGCATCTTCTGCCCTGGGAACAGAAAGATAAGTAAAAGACCATGCAGGAACTTCATCCTCTTTGCTTCCCCCACTCTCCATTTTCCTGTCTAAGTCTCTGTTCCTCTTGGGTTACTGAACTCTCATTCAGGAAAGCAGCCCCAGTTCCCCAGCAGTATTTGTCCTGGGCACAAGGGCATCAGAAGCAGGAGCTTGACTGTCAGCAGATCCAGGAAGCGCAGGCTTGCGTGGTCCCTAGGGGGGAATTATTTGCTGATTGCATCTGTTTCCCAGAAGCATCACTGCAATTCATCCTGGGATTCACGTTTTTATCCAGCAAATAAGCACCTTGGGAGCTTCATTTCTATCTTAGTTGTTAAATTTAGAAGTGGTGCTTCCCTTTCTCCCACCCTCTCCTGCCCCCTCCCCAACAGCTCCCGTGTCTCCCCTCCAGCCCCCACCCTCACCTCCAGCTCTCCCTCTTTGTCGCATTACATAGTAATCTGAGATGCATTGGCTAAGCTCCAGGGAACAGAATGTACTTGGCAGGGAGACGGGTCTTGATGTCTGCAAAATGTCGGGAAATGCAGCCAAGAGCTGCTAACTGGGTCATTAACCTCTAGAAGAAGAGCAAGTTGTGGAGCTGTGCTCTGTCTCCCTTCATCTCGCCAATAAAAATGTCCCAGCAATAAGCGAGGGAAGAAGAGGTTTACAGCTTTAAGTCCCAACCAGTCAATGCAACCACCCCTCCCTGACCCCCCTTCTCCTTACCCTCTCCCCCAGCACAGTATTAAAGCTTATAAATGGCCTTTAAAAAACCCAGCGGTCCCCAAACAGCTGTCCCTTGGTGCTTGTAAAGAGGCTACTGGAGCAAACCAGTCACTTCCAGCGACATGCTGCTCCTGCTGTTTGTGGTTAGAGGGGCTCAAAGGAAGGGCCTTTTCCTGGGTTGTAGCCCCCTGCAACCCTCGTGCAAGTTGGGAACAGGTGCTGCTATTGCTCCATGGACCTATTTACCCCTCTCCTCTGTCTTTGTAATAGCTGTATACGATGTTTCTTGCCACTCCGTGGGCACAAGCTGCCTTCCCATGTTGGAAGCACAGGTTGTGGGCAGAGATGCCTGGTTCCCCTGCATGGGGAAGGACGCAGCGCTGCGAGACAGCAGCCCAGAGGCCAAGGAGGGTCCTGAGCTCAAATGATGCTGCCCATGTTGCTTTGTGAAACTTGAAATAGACCTGCTTGCCAGTGGTAGTGAGGACCCTGCAGGCTGCAAGGTGTGGGTCCCCCAGAAAAGGGGGCTCTGGCAAGAGTCAGCCAAGGGGCAGGAGGATGGTGCTCCACCTCCAGAAGTCCCCATCTCCCACAACCCTGGGTGGCTGTTCAGAGAGAAGGTCACAGGATGGAGGCTGGTGTGGGGGGTGGGTGAGGGGAAGAAAGGTGTCAGATGCCAGACCCCTTCCTCAGAGGTGCTTTATTTCTCTCCTTGTCGTCTGGAGGAGATCCATCCTTAGGAGAGACTTGGCTGGGCTGTCCAGGGACCCCACTGCCCATTCCTGTGCCTGGTGCCTTCACGCCGGGGCCTCCCATGAACACGCACTCCGTTTGCTTCTAATCCATTTTACACGGATTTTAAACGAGTCAGAGCACTTCTGGAATTGAGAAAGACAGGGAAAAGTGCTGCCCTCTGAAGCCCGGTGTCTCCAGGTGAGCCCCGCTGGCCGAGCCAGGGCCGAGCCGCATCCCGGGAAGGAGCCGCATCCCGAGAAGGAGCCGCATCCCAGGGACGAGCCGCATCCCGGAGCGCGGCGGGCGCCGCGGCAGTGCCGCTCCCGCAGTGCCCTCTGCCGGCGATGCCGCGCACTGCGGCCCATGGGGGCGGCCGGGGCACAGCCCGGGGCGGGGGGCAGACTTTTGGGGGCTGCGACTCGGCCGGGGACACGCGGGGTCCGTGTGTCCCTGGGGAGGTGCCGCTCGCTGAGGAACCCACCTCTGGGAGATCTTCCGTACGCCGTTCGGTCTGGTTTGTTTTAACTTAGAAGTTCTCGTAAGGTCAGGGAATATTAATTCCTTCCTTAGCATATGCGCAGATTAACACCTTCTTCCTTGCCCAGCAAGGATAACTTTGGCACCTGCCAAAAAACTTTTAAGTGAATGCAGCCTGCCTTTCTCCAGTACAGAACATTCCCCTGGCCCCTCACTGTCACAGGGAGAGGTAGCACAACCATGCTAAAAATTAAACCACTCCATTCCCTCCTCCACTTTCCCACCCCATGCCATAATTGCCAAAGCACAAGCTACTCCAGTTCCTCCCGACTGCCCCAGATGCATCCTTGGTTTTGCTGAGTGCCTTGAAGGCTGTAGAGCAAATGCTAAAAGGCAAGAAGCCCATGCTAGGCTCTGTGTTTCCTGCACTCGCACTGGGGTGTCCAGCACCTCTGCTGGGATCTGCTGCAGGAATATGGGCCAGGCAAGGCCAGTTATTTCCAAGTTAGAGTGATCCCAGGTCTCTACAGATTGCCTGGGTAAGCCTGTTTAGAAGAAATGTTATTTCTAAGGGAGAAGCTGAACGAAGGGCCCTTTGAAATCACTGACCCAGGTGAAGAAGCAGGTAGTGACATCCAACCCCCAAGCCCATGGCAGCAGCCACAGCCACACTGTCCTCCTTTCAGCAGCATTTCACTTGGAGGAAACGAAAACATCGGAAAAGGAAACAGGGCTGAAAAGGTTTGTTTTCCCATTGTGCTAGCCCAGCTGAGCCTGTGTTGGAGCAGAGCCCTCCTGCAGCTGGGCCCAAAAGCAGCAGCCAAAGAGAAACCCCAGCAACCATCTGGGTCAGAGGAGGAGGGATGTGCAGAGGCTGGAACACTCATCCACCCCAGGGAGGAGAGGTGAAGCGCTAGTGGCACCCACAGCCCACATCTACAACCCCAGCAGGGCATGGCAAAGGCCTGCCCTGGGGCAATGGGACAGTCTTGCCCATTCTGAGCAGAAATCACAGAGAAGGAGCCTATGGGGTCAGATCAGAGGAAGCAAAGGTCTCAGAGAGCAAGACCAACTTTTGGTTGGTCCTGGACCACAGCAGCATTGACCAAGGATCCTGAGGGCCACAGCTGCGATTCTATCTTCAAGCCCACAGCATGGCTACATGCCACGACCAACCACTCCACCACCAGCCAGTCCAGAAACACCGTAGGCTGTGCCTGTGCTTCTTGGCATGCAGTGAAAGCCTGTATCTAGACATCCCGGGCTGTGCTTGGACCAAAAGTGGCTTTTGAGAATCCCCACATGTTGGTGATGCGTGTGCTGAGTTCCACATGCAGAGTTGGTGGTAAAATCTGACAACACCTCTGGCAAAATAGTTTCTCTAATGGCGTGCCCAAAACAACTGGGCATGAGCAAATATCCTGCAGAGCACAGCCCTGTCAGTGACCTCGCTGGTTTGCTGTCAGCACAGGGAAAGTGCTGCCTTCTCTTTGAGTAAATGAGGGGTTAAACTCAGCTCTGCTTCCCCTTTTTGCCCTGGATTGGTCTGTCAATTGTCCCACCTCCATCACAAGCTGAAGGGCTGTAAATTCCTTCCAGCCTCAACTACTGCTCTGTCCCTGAGGAGCCCCAGTGCAGAAGTTGATCTCACCGTGATTTTCCCTGAAATGACCCAGTACCTCTTGAAGGGAGGTTGCTGCTCAGTGCATGAGAAATCAGTGCTGATTATGGGGGAGCTGGGTGAGAGGACACGATCTGGTCCTTTCCCTCTCTGCATCTCTGATAAACCTGTATCAAGCAATGCTTTGGAAGTGGCAAGGATTCCTTAAGGCTTTTCATGCCATCCTGGGGCAGAACTGGCCTGCAGAACCACTTATGCAGCTCTGCTCAAGGTGAGGATTGGGATGTCCTCTGGAGCCAGCAGTGCCTCCTCAGGTGTCCCGGGTGCCCTCAGCCCAGCTAGCAAAACAGAGGCGGCAGAAACTTTTTCTCCTCATTTGGGCGGAGCTGGAGAATGATGCCTTGGGACTGTATCTTTCTTGGCCTATCTATGAAGAACATGACATGACTTAAATAAAGCAGCTGGAGACACAGCTTTCAGAAGGACTTCTCTGTTCCCAGACTGAGGGTTGTCTCCTCTGAATCTGTACCTTGAGGAGGCTGTGATGGAAGGACTCTGCCCAGTAACCCTGCTACTCAACACTGCTACAGCTGCGAAGGGCTTTAGGAGCAGAATGATGTTGCTGGTGTCACTGCACTGTCATACCAGTGTCTAGCTGAGGAAGGGTCCCTGGGGTTTCTGCTCAAGTTTTCCAGCAGCATAACATTTGGTGGCTTTTTAAAGCCCTTCTTCCTGGATTTGTGCTATTGCATGAATGTTTTTGTTTATTTTTGGAGAAAGATCTTTTAGGCTGCATAATTACTGTGGAAAAAGGCTTGATTCTTAAAGGCTCCCCAAAGTAAATAAATTAAAAGAACCAGCACTTGAAAATTTCTCTGGAAGCTAATGATAGGAGAGACTGATGACTCGGGGCCTCTGAACTCCTGGAGCCAAACAACACTGCTTCTACTTCCTGAAACATCTTTTTCTTAAAGGGCTGTGTTTTCTCCAGTTGATTAAGGATCTACAATGTTTTATTCATGCACAACCCGGGATTATCAGCAGTGTTTTACATTTCAAACCAACTACTGCCACCGCTTGCCCTGCTGGAGGAAGCTGCATTTCCTCAGTGTAGCTCGAGGGTACTCCTAGAGAAGGTGTCGCAGCTATTAATATTTGTCACCCTTATTTGTTAACCTCTGGGATGAACTGTTAATGCTTGTCTCCGGTGCTGCCTTGGCTGGCTCGCTTGCCTTTTTTTCATTTTTTATTTTTTTTTATGTGACCAAAACACTGTGGCAAGTGATTATCTTTGCATGAGTCAGTGCTGAACCCGTCCTTGCAGCGAAGTGTCAGATTTTATCCAAATAAGGAGCCACACTTTGGCACTGGCTAAAGCATTTCTTGGATGTATATGAGTATGTGGACAGCAACATTGAGCCATCACAGCTAGCCAGGGTGTCTTACTGGTGTCTCAGCGTGTCCAGGGACCATTCGGAGCTTCAAGGCATTTCCAATTCCACTTCCATTTCCAAACTGTTACCCCTCCTACAAGTGAGAAATTCCCTTTTTGTTGTTAATCCTGCAGGGACTAAAATACGCAATGATTTCTGATCGCTAAACAGAGGGAACAGGCCCATTGTATTTGCAAATAATAAAGGCCTAACTGCTGAATCTTACTGAAGACAAAAATGGTTATGACAGCAAGTAATTCAGCCATCAGAAGGAAATACATGGGGAAAACGCAGTGTCTCCTGCTGTATGGCTACTGCACAGCAAAGCAGGTCATATATTAAAATTGTGAGACTGTTTAAGCACTCTGTAATTAACTGCTGTCTATTTAACCAGACAGCTAAAGCAAGTTAATTCAGTGTCAGTTAGGAGACTTATTAAGTGTCTGTGTTTTTTTAACAATTTACTGGTCCATCATTAACTACCCCTAGATTATCTTGTCAAATTGATAATTAAATGCCTCAAAAATTCATTACAGACTCAATATATTAATAGGAATATAATTAAGTAATGTTTGCTTATGTGATCTGCAGTTTATTACCTGCATGCTGATTTATCTCCAAGGCATTTACTAAACCTTAGCTGTAGCCTATTCAGAATCAATAGAGGCCCAGGAGTCAATAAATGTCGTATTAGATCCAAATGAGCTATTTAATTGGGAGAATGCATTGAAGTTGTCTTCTGGATCTCCAGTAGTTTGATGAAGGGATTGTGACCTTACAAACACCAGCTGAAGAATCTGCAGGTGATGATTTATGCCTGGGTCAGAGTCCTCCCTTGATGCACAGGTTTTTGGTCTGATTTTGTTGACTGTTGTGTTTGGGATCTGTAGTCTATTAGAAACTGCCTAAATTGGTCTTACAGTCAGTTGGTGCAGTGATGAATCAGAGGCTCTATTTTGTCTAAAAAGCCAGAGTTAACTCCTCTTGTCCTGTGTAAGGAAGATAGTCTAATGATTTCCCTAAATTTGTAACCCTTAGACTTTGCATGCCGTGTGAATTTTTCAGAGGACTTACAAATTGCTTCATTAACTAGTTTGATTAATAGGACACTTACAGTTTTTAAATTATGAAGGGAAAACAAATGCTTCTTTTGCTCTGAACAATTGTAAAGATGGAAGAAAACACCATCTGAGATTTGCTGTACTGTTTAAACACACCCGCTTGCTCTTAAGGTGTATTATCAGTGGCCACCATGTGTTAGGATTAGCCAGCCTGCAGGTAGGCTACTGACCAAGATGACTCTGTGGAGGAGCAATGGTCACCCTTGCTCTGCAGCTGGGTGTGCCAGGGGATGTTATGGTGTTGGTGACTTGAGGGAAGGAGGTGGTTTGAATGCATGTCCAGACCCTGGAACTGGCCGTGGCCATCAGAGCTGTGTCCAGCTGCAGAGCCCGTGCTCCAGATGGGTTTGTAGGCTGGAGCTCCATGTATGGCTGGATGGCTTTCTTGGTAATTTTAAAGACTAAGAAATTCTCATTAAGATGGAATTTACTTTGTGAGTATATGAAATGCATGTTTAAAAAGAAATAGTAGGCTGGCTGAATTGTTGCAAATCACAGTGTCATAAACCCTGTGAGGCAAACGGTTACATTTAAAGGAATTTTTAAAAAGTTTACGTTAAAATAATGTAATTGTAGCAGTACTCTCAGGGATTTGAACTTCCCTCTGCCATTCAGTGATGTTAGGAATCAACTATGCTGTCATGAAGAAGAAATTTCAGTCTTCTGTGGCCCAGATTAGGTCATTAATTTTATTTTTTTTTTACATGGCATATCAACATTTTTGTTGTAGTATTTTCCACTGGGCCATTATCACAAGCTTGTGGGGCTCAGGAGGGGCAGCTGTTATTGCTTTCCTGTCCTACTTTGAGCTACGGTCCTTTTTCTGGGGGAGACAGGAGGGAAGGAGCTGATGATGTATCTGATGGTTCCTTTTGCCCAGTGCCAAACTGATGTTAATCACAAACAACCCACAAAGGAGTGTGTGAATACACATCCAAGATAGGCTTTGGCAGGGAAGTGTTTTTGGAGCATATCTGGGGTTTAACTTTTTTTCCCTAACTTTGGGCAAATGCAGCTTTGTTTTTCGCACTTAAATATATTTAGACTATTTTGTTTTCAAAACCCAGTATTCTACTGTTTGAATTGTATGAAAAGCTGGCCAGATCCAAGCTGAGCATTCCTGGGGGAGAGTTCCCAGCAAGCATGCTTGTGTGCGTGCAGCCTTCGGTGTCTGCCAGGCTCTTCCATAAAGTGATTATACCGCTTCAAAAACAACAGAAAAAAAAGAAAAAGAAAAAAAACAAGGCTGAATTCCACTTTGAAACACATGCAATTCCAAGGAAGTCTGTTGGCTGTGGGAGTAGAGCTGTGGGCAAAATTTGAGCTAGTATCTTTAGGGCATTTTTCTATGCATTCTGCATGTACATTTTCCAGACTTGGAACCTTTCAGGTCCTGACCAGGAATGCAAAAATGTTGTAAAATTTACACATACTTGTCTACTAAGAGCCTTCGCATGAGGAATTTGGTTAGGAAGTATTTTTCTGCTTCATCCTTCTCTGAGCTTTACTGGAATTAAAGCTGAATCAAACTTTTCTGAAAACTCTGAAATGCTTCAGTAACTTCTGTTTGTTTTCCTCATGTCTCTGTACTTGGCTTCTGGCAAGGACTGAAAGCAGCACTGAGTCACTCAGTAAAGAAGTCTGTTTTGACAGCATCCTCCTGGCCTAAGCAGGAAGTTCTCATAGTTTGAAGGCATTGAGAGTTCTGGATCTCACATGGTTAAAGCCCAGATGTGCAAACCCTAAGGGCATCAGGAGGTATTTCAGCTTCTGGAGCTGCTCAGGCCATGCAAGACTGGAGAACCCCATCTATCACAGGAGTTATCCAAAAAGGTGGCCACAGCAGAAATCCTTAATCATACAGCAATTTTGAGAAAGAGTCAAATTCTTTGAAGTTTTTCTATTTTCTAACGAGACTGTTAAAAAAAAAAAAAAAAAGGGTGTGGGGAGAAAAAGCTCCATCTTACTCACCAGATCTGCAGCCTCTGTGTGTTCTGAGTCATAGCTGCTGGCTGCACTGACAATGGCAAGAGTTTTTTAATTTGCTTTCTAACCTCATTAATGCAGTAAGAAGGGGCACAGCAAACACAGGGACAGAGATAGGATTGTGTAAGCATCAACAAGACAATAAATTGGCCCACTGGTTTTCTTTTTTGGGATGAATAGTAAGGAATAGACCAGCTTTAGTCTGAGGCTCTAGTAGGAGTTTTGCAAGATAGAAATTGGGAGTGAGAAGTAAGGNGGGGGGAGGCCAGTAGCTCCTCAGTAAAGGAGAAATCCATTTATTAACAGGTGATGTGCAAACTGACAGAGCTGTGTTCCTCTGTACAACATCACGTTAGCATTGCTTTACATAAAAACATAAAAGAAGCCCCGAAATGGATTTCTGCTAGAGCCAAACTTTAGAGCTGGCAAATGGGTGTTTCCCAGTGGTTCTGGTGTTTGTGACCTCGCAAGGGAAAGTCACAGAGGAGGTCACCCTGTGTAAACTCGGCTGTCTTCTTTCATCTTCTGAGATGAAGAAGGAAAAAAGTACGTAATAGATGTGAAAGGGGGAACAGTTGGGTCTCTTGATATTTGCTAGCCATATGCCTGCCATGAAAAAGTAAGCGCTTGTTAACACTTCCTACATGGTGGGATGTGGCACACCACACTGCTCACCCTGCGCACAGGAGAGGAAATCACTGATAACTGACAGCGTGTTGTTGGGGCTACCTCCTTCTAGTTATCTAAACTGTTATAAAATACATGAAGGTGAAGAAAGGCAGCCCCATTTCATTTCAGTTGCAGCTAAATACTGCTCTGCTTCCTATACACCAACATTATCTGTTGCTGCTCCACATTAGTGAGCTGCCTCTGAGTTCTCACCCTGAAGAAGTTGTATTTTAGTACTGTGTACAGCAGTTTGTAACATGTGAGTGGCCACTTGCCCTATACTCCCACAGCCAAAAATCTCCAGTAGAGTTTATTTTAAAGCAGTTCCTATCATTGTGTTCATAGATGACTTTGGGTATCATCTGGGGAAAGTTGGTCTTTTTTAATTCCTTTTTATTCCCCTTGGGATATGTATTTAAGGCAGGAGATGCTGAAAGATGTACTGAGGACTGTAAAAGCAGCTTGAAGTAAAGATGTAGGAGGAAAAGTACTCAAGCTGTTTTTCTGCTTTTGCAATTGAAGGGAAACTCATGATATAGCAAATTTTAAATGGCACAAGAAATTCTGCTGTCTCCTTCAACATGGCACTATTAGGCCAGCAACAGGGGGAACAGCTGCTCAGCCATTGTATAATTGACATCACTGATAACGACCTTGGATTCGTAATTAGGGTTTGTGAGGACCAGGACAAAAAAAAAAAAAAGAAAGAAAGAAAAAACCCCACCCTTGAAAAGGTCACAAACCTGTGTGAGTGAGCACATTGAGCACATTGGAATGCAATGAAGGCTGAAGAAACCCTGCCTGTCCCAGGCCTTTGTGGGGGCTGAGATGTGGGAGCTTGAACCAGGAGAGTTTTCATCTCTCTCTTGATGATACTGAGCAGTTGACCAGAAGCGCTGACATTTTAGGAGAAGGCCAGAGAAGTTTAGATTAGAACACACTGCTGTAAAAGAACGTATTTTTTTTCCTGGGAATTAATAAGTGGGTTCGTGCCAGTAACACCAATCCACTGGAAGGCACACAGGGCCCGCTGTGCTTAAAAACCCCTGCTGGCACATGTTGCATGTGGATACCTCCTTTGTTAAATGTATTTGATAGCTCAGACTTTGATTGCCACCTGAAACTGAACACTGTGGTTTTCTTTCCCCAGTCACTGGGTCGTTTGGTTATGATCCCATACCCTTTCATGAGGCTCTTCGGAGTCCCCTGTAACCCGTATCCATTTCTCTTTCTAGCAAAAATGTATTTCAGGAAATTCCATAATTGCACATCTCTATATGGTGAGGTTTGGCACAAAAACCCCAATGTGATGTTGACCTCTTTTTCTTCTCTTTAACCTACAATGTTTACGTTGGGTCCCTCCACAGATTCCAAACATACATTCTGCTGGATCACGCTGGACAAATGGGAAAGAAAACCACACTGGGTTTTCTGCTGCAAGTTGCCCTTACAGAGAATACCACGGTGTTCCTGTGCATAGAGGATTAACCATTCAATTTGCATTGAAATTCTCTTGAGCTGCAAATAGCCACAAACCCTTGGACGGATGTGACAGTGCTCGAGTCCTCAGTTCTTCTGTGTCTGGGTTTCTCTCGGACTGTGCTCTAGACTGAGGCCCTCTGGCTGTTCAGGGCAGGGATTCCAATTCCCTTTAATAAATAATGTTTACCTGTGTTTAGGAGGTGCCAATCCTGTTTTGGCAACTACAGAAACCTAATGCATAAGAAAAGTAAACCTGGATGAGCACAGTTTTCTTACAGAACAGTTTGTGTTGCTTTCCCAGAGCGGGTTATGCACCTTTTTTTATTGTGGGGTCGGAGGTCTGAACCTATTCCTTTCAGAGCTGCCTTGAAATTTGAGTAAATAGCTGCTTCATGAGACTGGTTCTTAATCAGGTGGCCTCTGGTAGCTTGTGGAAGATGGATCCTGTCAAACTGAACTTGGGATTATTTGTGATGAAATTAAAAATAAGGTCAATAAAGCTACTTGTGGTTTGAGACTCATAAAAAATATTTGTCTTGGTACTCATAACACTTAAACTAGAATGATTTAAAATCAATGTGACAGAGTAAAAGGATTAAACACTGGCTTGGAAGCACATCCCGAAGTGTCATAGTAAACAGGAAATCAGAACTGAGGGGGAGTATTTCTTGTGGGGTCTCCAGGATGTTTTGCGGCCCCAAATAGTCCACTGTTTTAAGAGTGGCCAAGCAGAAAACAGGGAGTCAGTGGTCAGCCTGGCACATGGCACAAAGCCTGGCTGAGGACACAGAGACACCTGGGCCGCTCTGTGAGCTGGGCAGGCAGAAGATCCTGCTCGGGAGTCACTCGACATCCAGAGAGGAAAAGCCTGCCTGCAGCCACCTCCTCCTGCCGCAGCCATTCGCACGAGGCCGCTGGTGCACTCCAAGAGCACGTGCTCGTCTGGGGGAAGGAGGAGAAACAGCAATACAATGTTTGAACTGCAGCTGTCCCCTATGAGAAGTATGTTAATTAAATAGTAAACACTGTCGGGGTGCCAGGGTTCCTGTCTGGCCTTCCAGTTTGTAGTAGAAGAAGAGTCACTGGTACAAGGATGGGCTTTACCAGTTTTGGGTGAGATTGCACTGGAGAAGAAGTTGAAATGCAGAAAAGAAGTTCCTCTTGGCATGAAAAGAATGAGGCTGCTGTGGGCAGGATGCCTTGAGGTCCCTGACCTCCAAGGGTCCTTCTTTGGTGCTGATGTACGCCTGGATTCAGACCAAATGGGGTTCACTCCAACCAAACATCCAGTCATTTTCCCTGCAGCTTTTTCCCTAGGCCTTTTGAGCTCAGGAAGGAGATTTCTGTTCCTAGAGTGTTGCTTTCCCCTGCTGCTGAATTTTTCTGTTTACCCTCTCAGCACAGAGTGGGCTGGTGGAGCTGAGGCTGAGACTTGGACAGAGGAGCAGAAGCTAAATGTGGCATCTGAAAGAATAAACAACCAGGATTAAGTTCTGCACAGGCTGTGGGGCTGAACTAGTACTGTTCCTTGTAGGACAGAAATTACACTGGTATGCATTTCCAGACCAGGATGTACATGCAGCTGGGAGGAAAAAGCAGCAGGACTTCCAAGTCTAGATGAAATATAACAGTGCTTCCATTGCTCCCTGAGACGCTCTTCCATCAAGATAATCAAATAGATGAACTCTACAGTCATCCTTGCTGTCTGCCAATGCAGGGGACTGGTTTAGCACTGGGAATAAGTGATGTCCCCATTTAAAGCCTGGTTCAGTTCTGTCAGAAGGAACAGGGGAGTCATGGCAGAGGGACAGCTTGAGTTTGGTCAGTTTGAGACCTGGAGCCAGACTGAACAGGGTTACTTTGGGGGGAAGTAAGAGGCAAGCCGGCCATGCTCACACATTGCCTGTAACACTATTGACTGGGTGGTCTTGACTGCAACCATGATACCTTGTGCACATCCTTTGCCCACTGATGGACCCCCCTCCTGCCTCACTGCCTGGCTCTGGCTGGATGCAGAGATGGTGGAGATTGCACAGGCAGCACCAGCCCTTGTCTGCAGATGGTGGGAATATTTCAGGAGTAGGGAGGTCAGGCTGGGTTTCTGGGCCCTGTGAAGATTTTTTTTTTTTTTTCCAAGGGCTTAGTTCTGTTTAGTTTTGCTTTTAAAGGGTGAAGAGAGGGAAAAAACAGCTTCCAGAAAAAAAACAACAGCTCAAGCTCCAGGAGCCAGATCTTAGCATGAGAACCCGACTGAACATGGGGGAGGGCTGTGTCAGATCGCTGCATGCCCGAGGAGCAAGAATTTGCTGCCTGCTGAAAAGCCACAGAGCTCAGACCCTATTTGAAAGAGTAACATCTTTGATATAAAAAAAACAACCAACAACAACCCAAAACCACCCAGCCAATAAAAAGCCTCAGACATACAGGATCCCATTCATGGTGGGAGGGATTTAGTGGAAGTATTTTCCTTCTTTAAGGTTTGGCACAGCCTTAAAGGAGTCTCTTTAAAAGCTTCCAGAGCCGATTATATTTTGGATTGTGTTTCAAATCACCCTTCCCCCCCCATGTTTGGTGGGTCCTCAAACAAGTTCCCAGAATAAATTAGACATAACGGTAGCAGGATTTATTATTATTATTTTTTTCTTGAGGAGGAGGAAGGAATAAATGACACCAAATTCTGTAATGGAAAGAAAAAAAAAAAAAGTGTGTATCGGAAACTGCTGCCGAGTGACTCACGCTGCCAGACAAATGGAACCTCACTCATCACTCCATCTTCATCCTCCTCTGGTGAGAGAAAAAGTCTTGGAAAAACATCAGCTCAAACCCCCCACCCCCCGCCCTGCTGCTTCTCCCATGGCATCCGTACACAGGGAAACAGTCCAAGCCACAGTGATGGCTTCATGTGCTTCTTGGGGCAGGCTTTTTTTTTGTTTTGTTTTAATAGCCAACTAGGAAAAGCCTCCGAAGTGACCTTGGAAAAATGTATGCACCAAAGGAAAAAGTTGTGGAAAGGGAGGGGGGGGGAGCGTTGGAGTCCTTGTACGCTTTACGTTTGGAGAATCTTTTTTTCCTTCATAATGCTTTTCCAAATTTCCACTGAAATAAATTTGCAAGTTATTATTATATTTTTATGAGTGGGAAGAGAGGGGAGGATGCGCCATGTGAAAAGCAGAATGAGCTGGGCACAATTCCGACTTAAATAAATGCTGCGTCATAAAAGTAAAAAGCGTAGGGCAGGGGGAAGGGTGGGATGTAAAAAAAATTGCTCTGTTTCCCCCCTGTTTGGGAGAATAATTAGCATTTTTATGAAGCATATAAACTGTGTACAAATCAAATATGTTTTTATTAACATAAAAATGGTGGGGAGTCTTTCTCCTTTTTTTCTCATTTCTCAAACCATCCTCTGCAAATGTTTGGCACTGCCGGCCAGAAAGCCACTTAAAACGCAGCTTTTCAGACTGCCAGCTCCAGCCAGTCCTGCTGTGGGCATGAGGGTTATTAGCCAGTGGCTGCCACTTCCCAGCAAATGCCTTTTCAGCTGTAGGGCAGTGAGGCTGAGCAGGTACATACAATGGCTAAGCTCTGCCTCAAAAAAAGCTTGCTTAAGGAGATGTCATGTTTTTACAGGCTCTTGGTTCTTGTTTTTCACCGACAGGTTACTTCTCCCTCCACTCTGAGGTTTTGTGAGTTTGATAGTGCATGGTGTGAAAATGGCCATGAAGAGGTGTAATATTCTGCTCGTCCCTGCTTTTTTGTGGTTGTCATCAATCCCACGCCCGTTTCCAATGCTCCCAGTTTTCCCCCTTTTCTTCCCACTATAATTCTTCCCTTCTTCCACTGACATTCGCTGTCTCCAGCTCGGGCTTGCACATCCCACCATCCACAGAGCTGGAGGAGCTCCCAGGACCCTGGGGTGGAGTGGTGGCAAGAGCAGAGGGTGGCCTGTGACAGCAGTTTGGGGTGGCCAGAAGACATCCGAGGATGCAGGGAAACAGCACTGGTTCACTTTGCCCAAGGACCTTCTCAGGGGTACGCACAGATACGCAAAGAGATGTTCCTGATGGCCGCAGCTGCAAGTCCCTGACCCCCTGGATCCTGGGGGGCTTGTCCCCTGTGCTCCTGCCCTCGTCCCTTCACAGCCCACGGCACGATGGATGCTCCGGTGCCAGCTGCTGTCGCCATCCCCGCTCTCTGACGGCACCGCAGCCAGCCCCGCTCCGAGCCCGAACCCCCGCGGGCACACCGGGCAGAGGCACCGGCCAACCTCCCCAGCTGGGCCCGGGGCGCAATCGCCGCCGAGGAATGGCTTTCACCTGCCCCGCATTAGCCGCGGGCGGTGCCGCCGCGGAGGAAGCTGCGGGGAGCGGGCGCTGCCGGTGGCCCCCGCGCTATCGGCGGAGCGGGCGCTGATGCCGGGCGCTGATGGCGGGCGCTCCCCTCTGGGCTGAGGGCCCTGCGGGAGCTGTTCCTGGGCTGGAAAAGCCGTCCCGACTGTGAGTGCAAAGTTTCACCCGCCTTCCCTCCCTCACCTCTTCCCTTTTGCTTCGTTCTCCGGGAAAGCAATCATAGTATCAAGTGTTTCCTAATAACTTTTTAGGTTGATGACTAATTTTTCAGCCATGCTGAATGACGGGTAATAGTGCGATATTAAGCCCTGCTGTGAAATGGGTGTCTGAGGGAGGAAAGCATCAGGGAAGCTGTGCAGGAAAGGGAGGTTTTTTAAATATCCCAGTTTCAGGAAAGCCTGTTCAGAGGTTCTGTGCCTGGGAGGCTGAAACTAATCCTTTGCCAGGTAAAAACCCATGAGAAAATGAGCACTGGTGGAGCTCGTGTTTGTGGCCTTGCCTGGCTGGCTACGGGAGGGAGGCCTAAGAAGTTTTCTCTTAAAACCCTCATCCTACTCTGGGGAAGGATATTAGATTTCAATCTAGGCTTTGCAGATGGGCCTCAAGCAAACTGAAGGGCTTGTGAAAAATACGAGGAAGTAAGATGTGGGTTTGGATTCCGAAATTCCCGTTCCTAAGAAGGAGCTGCCTGAGAGCTGCTTTGGAGGCTTCCAGCTCTGAACTGCTGGATGCTCCCCGCACTGTCCCCTTTGCAGTGCCTCGCAGGCTTCCACTGCTTTGTTGGGCTCTACCAGCTCGTCACTTGGGGCTTATGGTCCCCGTTTTGGGACTGTAAGCTCCAGGCAGGCCTGGGCTGTGCCTTCCCTGCTCTCCAGCTGCAGTCTTCCATGAAGATTTAGCAGGGGGGAGTGGAGAAGTGAGAAAGAACAGGATGAAATAATCTTTATCTGTAAGTCAGCTGATGCGCCGTATAAAATGCAGGTCTAGATTTTGAACCTAGAATTTTCTTTAATAACAAACCCAGGTCAATGAATGCAAAAGCCCCATGCAGAGCCTTTTACTGTGTTAGTCATAGCTTGAATCCTTTATGTTCCCTCTTCTAATGGCAAGTATTATCCAGCATGCCTTGTTACAGTGCAGTCTTTGGAGGGTGTGGAAGTTAGTAATGATGGTGCCTGAATGCTGTTCCAGAGATCACTGCTACAATTCACAGCAGATAATAGGAGCCACAGCCAGACGGATAATAGAACTGACTGAGATCCATTTATTGCTAAGAGACTGTCTGAATATTTGTACATAGCCTGAGCCACTCCACCCTCCTTCATCACATTTCCCAGGGAAGGGGGGGTAAGGCAAAAAAACAAAACACAAGCCTAGGGCAGAATGGGGAGGAAAGGAGAGATTTGCACACTCTGATGCATTCATAGCTTTTGGGATTTTTGTATGGCCCTTGTCCTGGCTGAGCCAGAATGGTATAGGTAGATAATGTATTTACCGTCTGCCTATACATGTGAAGGTGTGGCATGACCGCAGGAAACAAGTGATGGACTTAGGATGGCAGCCTGTCTGAATCCCAAACTAACATCTGATCCCAATGCCATCTTCTCTTGCAGGTAAATGGCCAGTATGATGGAAGGTTTAAGTGATAGGCTGCAGGCAAAACCAAAGTCATATAACAGAAATAGCCAGGCTAGAAAAACTTGACCTAATTCAGAGCATCATAGTTCATTGCCTCTTCAAGTTTTCTTGGTCTTCACATGCTTGCTAAGCTGCTTAGGCCTTGCAGAAGCTGTCTGGAGAGGTAATTTGTGTGCCAAAATGTATATATGTCATTCACGTTTCTCAGGGTTTTTGGTGTTTAACTGACCCTTCACTCACCTTTCCCTGTCTGAGAAGTGTTTGCAGTTTTCAAAGAGTATAAGAAGTTGGGGAATTTTTTCCTTACTTTCAGAGAGTTTTATAATGTGGTGGTTGTTCATGTGAGAATAAAAATACTTATAGCTTATGCTCCTGATTGTTGCTCTTTATCTTCCAAGGGTTATGTTGGCCCTTCTCTTATCCCTGGTGCTGGCTCTGTCTGTTCAGTATCTGCTGTATTTAGGATGTTGGTGAGGAGCAAGCAACAGGCAATGGCGAAGTCCAGCCCAGCAACAAAGGAAATACTGGTGATGGCATCTCTCCTTACTACTTTTTGAAGGTGGTAGAGGGTAGGGAAGTTAAGCTGCAGTGCTCCTGTCTCTGGGGAAGGACTGTGGTTTAGTGTAGGTCAGGGAGAGCAGCTTTGTGGTAGTTAACTGATGGTCACTGGTGATTCCTGGCAGCAAGCCTGCCTGTGCTAATGGAGGAACTGAGGCCCTGATGGAAGTGGATGATGAGCTGTGAGAGACCTCCCTACCTGCCCGCTGAGCAATGATGGGCTTGGTTTCCTGGCCCCCTCTGTCAGCACATGTTTGGATGCTGCCAGTAAGCAAACCCAGCCTCACCCCTACCTTAGCCTTTGCTTTGAAACACTTTGTGGTGTTGAGAGCATGTCTGAGAGTCTGTGATCTAAGGTACTCTCAGCTCCCAGGTGTTAGAGCTGCTCAGCTGGCATGGAGTCCTTGCCAAGCCGATCTTCTGTGACCATTCATTTTTACATTCTATGTCTTTTTTTTTTTTTTTCCCTTTTCTTTTTCCTTCATCCCAGAGGTACTAAGGCCTTTTCTTTACTGATCAAACAGTTTGTTAGCCGCACTTCTTTTTTTTTTTTTTTCCCTTTTTTTTTTCCTTCATCCCAGAGGTACTAAGGCCTTTTTTTTACTGATCAAACAGTTTGTTAGCAGCACTTCATTTTTTTTTTGTAGTCCTTGGAGGCCACCGAGTTTGTTCAGTAGTGATTTAGATTAGACTTGTGCTAAGGAGGAAAAGTCAACTCTGTTTTAATGCGCGAACATGTTCAGGTGCAAGTCTGTTTTCACCCCCAGATCTGATCATGTGCTGTCATTGGTGATAGAAAATGTGGGGGGTGATAAGGGCTCTGATTGCAATCAGAGCTCTGATTGCAAACCAGGGCTCCTGGGCTCTGTTTTTGGCTTTTAACAGGTGTGTGAACACTGAGCACCTTGTGTTACCCTGCTCTGTCATCAGGACTGGGAGCTGGTTTGGGCAGGGACCACCTCTATGTGCTTGGGGCTGACAGATGCTGCCTGTGATGGGCAGTGAAGGAGTAACAAGAGCTCTCACTTGCACTTCTCTGAATGGGGGAGATGTGTATGGACAGTGGAAAACCAAGCAACTGGGTGCTCACTTATCCCTGGATACATCAGGTGTTCAATGCTGGGGAGTCCTGACCTCTGCTGTGCTACCCTTTTAAGGGTGTGGAGATGTAAGACCAGGAATTAGAATTCTCCATTATAGGCTTCTTCTCCCAAACATCTCTTCTTTGACATTTTCTTTAGAGACCAGAGATCTGTGATATGGGGTGTTGTACTAATCTGCAGCATAGCTCTGCAAAATTCCCAGTATCTTGAGTAAATTAATGAAGGAATGTTGTTTTCCAGCTGGTTGGAAGAGATCTTTGCCTTGGAGAGCCTTTTTTCTTGTGAGACTTCCCCTGGGAGGTTATGTGCAATAAGGCTTCTGCTAGCAGCAAATACTGGTCTTGAAACATTTTCCTGAAGCTTTTGTGAAAGGTGGAGGGATGGGATTTCTCTTCTACACTGAAAATAAATGTCAACAATTTATAGCCCTTCCTTTGGCCCTTTCAGTTGAAAGACCCTACCAATGCTCTGGGAAGACAGTGTTTGATTATTTTTTTCTTTAATTTTTTTTTTGGTTTTTGTTTTGTTTTGTTTTGTTTTTTTTTGTTGTTGTTTTTTTTTTTTGTTGTTGTTGTTTGTTTGGTATAGGAAAGGCCACTTCAGGGAAGATGTTTAAGAAAACTGGACTACTCTGATATTAAGGAATATGTTCATCACAAAAGATACAGGTACATTCCAGACTGGATTTTGACTTTTCTAAGATGTTCTGTAACCCTAATTGAAACGTACAGTTTAGGCAGTGGACATTCCCTGACTCCAAGATGAATTTATTACATTTCTTTGCGTACAGTTTGGCTCATCAGCAGTCCTTCAGAGTTCTCACAACTTGTAAGTTTAGGTCAAACAGGCATATATGTTAAGAGAAAAGGAATGTCTTGAACTGTACTCAAAAACAATGACTATATAGTTTAAATGTCATTTTGAGGAAAAGAATTCATATCCCAGAGGAACAAGGTCTAGCAACTCCAGCACTGATGCTGTGCATGACAAAGTATTACTAAAATGTTTCTCAAAGGCTTCACTGTCTCTCTAGAGATGAAGCCCTTTCTTTACCATCTCTCAGAATGATGGTGGCCAAAATTTTTCCATACTAGGAGTTGGTCAGTGGTCAGTCTTCACCACAGTGTCTGCATGTAATTACTGTGACTTGTGCTCCCAAATCACTGAGGCATTTTTGAAATGTTACTGTTCGGCTCTTAAATCTAAGTTTGGGAGGAGCTTTAATAGAAGAAAAGAAAGAACAACCCTATTTTCAGTTAAGTTTGGGAGTTGGCAGAGATGGAGGCTGCCTAACCTTCAAACAGATGGCTGGAGCTCAGACTGTGCTTTCCTGGTGGCCAGGAAGACCTGAGCTCTAACTGCACTTGTGGCTATAAATAAGTTGTGGACCACAGGCAAATTCTTGTGCTTGCTTTCTCCTTTCCAGAATGGGTGAATTGGTTCTTAGAAATACAGCTGGTCCATCGTGTATGCTGGGGGCTATCAGGATGTGTGTGACCTACCTGCTCCTGTGACAATCCTTTTTTATCAGACTCTGAGTGTCTCAAAGAAACAAGGGAGAGGAAGGGTGTCAAGGTAAGTGAAGGGCACCTTACCTTACATTTTTTCAGTTCAAGCTTGAAGTGGCACAAAACAATCCATGACTTTTGACATAAACTAGGTTTCCTGAAAAAATTACTAATTTTTTTAACATTGATGGACTTGCTTAAGTCCTCCTTCATGCACAAGATCCTTTCTTGAGCCACACTTTGCCTCTGCTCGCCCTGTGTAGTCAGTGTATGCCGCCAGAAGAGCAAAGTGAGAGTGCATCACAAATGTACAAGGAGGACATAATCCTGGTTGAAATCCAAAACCTGAGCATAAACTTGCCTGCAGAGATGATCCAAAATGCTGTCTAAAATATGGCTACCTGGAGAATCAGACATGACCACCCAGGAACTCCCTTGGGTTTAATGCCCAAGCTGCTGACTACAAAGTTTTTACTTGCATTGTCTACCAAATGCATGTGTAGTTTCAAAGCAAAGTATCTGAAAACCATCTCTATTAGTTTTGTTGGCTGAAAGTAGGGATCTGTGTTCCTTTTTTCTAGATACAAGAAATATCTCAAACATGAAGAGTAAATAGAAAGCAAGGCATGTATGATGAATTCCAAATATCCTTGTGCTTTGCCTTCTGCCATCAATATAATGGCTATAAACTGTTACTTTGACTAGGACAAATTAATTAGAATCTGTACTTTCATATGTCCACAATGATACAGAGTCAGTGCATGAAGAACTGAGGCCTGTAACCACTCCTCCAGGCTGGTGATTCAGGTTTAATGGACAGCTGAGCAACACTTTAGAAGGCCTTTTATCTTTTCTGACTGTCCGTTTAGATCAGCCCTAAGACAGCAGGCTGCAAGCTGCCTCTGTCCTTTGAACTGTGTAAGGGAAGCTGCAGAGTGTGACTTACGAGCAAACAGCAAGAAAACTTGTCTATGATCAAAGCTTGCCTGAGTAGCCCTGTGGGGGAACCCTCTTGTTGTGCCAGTGCTCTGAGGTCGTGCAACTTGCCTGTGCAACAGAGTACAGTGTGACACACTGAGCTTCTTGTCCCCAGCCCTGGTCTGGTTCAGGTTTGCTCCTCATTGTCTCCAGTTTTCAGTTCTGACTGGTCTGGGCACTGATGCACTTTGCTTATTAAATCATGCTGAGCAGCTCTTTATGCTGGAAGAGGCAACTCTAATTCCGCTGAACGTACAGCACAGTCAGAACCTACAGCCACAATGAAGCTGTAACACCAACCTCTAAAGGACAGGTATCCTGTATCTTCCTGTATCCTGACTTCAGCCACTGCTTCAAATCTGGGCTAGGTGATTTGGTACTGGAGATACCTCACTGAGGTCTTGGAATTAATCCTACTGATTACTGTGTATGGCAATGAGTAATAAGAGGCATTACCTGTAACTGTATAGATTAAAAGATTGCAGTCTTTTGCCTAAAAATGCAGTCTACTGCCCAGTTATTTGGCCAGGAAAAGATTATCATGACCCTGGGTAGGAGGTCTAGAACTTACTTTGTCTCCCGTTTGCTGCTGTTAGAGAGGGACAGGTTTAACAGACCATTGCTCTCATCTGTTGGGCACTTTGACTTTGTGTCTCCCCAGAGACTGATCTCCAGGCTTGGTCCTCATCTGAAAAGCTATGGTGAGGGTTTCTTATTACAAGCTGTGAGATTGATCAGCGAGTCGCTACAAAGAAAGCCCAGGCCAAGGAAAATTGGAAGGCTTCTAGCCAGGAAATATCCCTGGATAGGAAAGGAACTTTCCAGAGTGTAGTTTCAGATCCTTGGTTTGTATTAATGGACCTGGTTCCATGTTTTGTAGAACTGTACACTTGGAAATAAGCTGCAGTGTAAAAGAGAGAAAGAATTTAGTCATGGTAGCTTAAATTCCCTTCTTATAAACCATGTGAAACGTCAGGAGGACAGGAAGCTCTCCCGGGGGTAATCCCATCTGAAACTCTAGCTGCCTCTGAATTAACAAAGTCCCCAAGCAGACTGATACCACAGGATACAGATGTTTTAGTTCTGGCAAGTAACATGAAACTGCAGGCCAAGTTTATGCTAAAATTTTCTTTTTTTTTTTTTTTTCATAGACATTGCTTTTTTTAAGAAAAGAAAAGTTAAATGCTCACCCAGACTATAAACCTTGCTTAGAAATGTGAATGGGTGTTCTCCTGCTGGCTTTGTAATTTGGTAGATGTTAACACAATGTAAATACAGCACAATACAGTTTGGCATGGTGTTTATAAGGACATATGGGAACTATCATTTTTATGCAACCTAGTACTGGGTTCAGTGCTTCTGAAGGGCTTCTGCTTTGACTGTGTGTGAGCTTGACTGTAGTGGGAATGAGTTATGAAGAGAACTAAAATGTGCATGTCTTGTAAACATGGTAATGCTGAAAGATCCTGATAGATGAGTAAATGCTGTTTAAAGCCAATACAGAAAAAGAGCAAATCTAAGGGCAGATGGCAAAATCATTAAAATGCAGGACTGTTTCCCTTCGAGTTTGTAGGAGGATTTGAGAATGTTTCCCCCTCATGCTATCGGGAGAACAATCTTGTCAGTCAAGGCCTGCTCTGGCCCAGAAGAGAGGTGGGTTCCCAGCTGCAAATCCTACAACGAGCCCATGTCTTAACTGCTGGTGATTCCCTTGTGCAGCAGAAGTGCTGGACATCTGTTGCCAGACAGAAAAAAACCCCCAAAACCCAGGAATGTGAGTATGAAATGCACTGTCTGAATCAACGAATCAAAGTTGCCACAATTTTAATTTACTGCATATGAGATGTTTAGACCAGCAGGGTCTCCCTGACCTTTGCTAATATAACATGTTGCAGAGCATCTCTCTGTATCCCATGATAACAGATGAGTGAATGTATACAGGGCAAAATGCCAGCAAAGGCTTCCCAGGGCTGCTCTGAGGGTGTTTGCCCGGAGAGAATGGCTGGATGATACTGGGGATGTATCAGGCCCCAGCCTGCAGGGGGGAAAAAAGAGACAAACAGAAGTTATTTCCATAATGGTCACAGCAATCTGACTTGGAGGAGTTTTCTTCCTGTCCCCAAATCTGGCATTTGGTCTAACTTTGCGTGAGTGAGGAAAACCAAACCAATGAGCTTGTGGGAGGCTTCTCAGTGCGGGGAGGAATTCCCCACCCCTTTCCCAGTTCATCTGTAGCAAAGGTTGATCTCTGCCCCTTCTGTCCAAGGTGAAAAGCTTTGCGTGCCCAAGCTCATGGGTCAGAAGAAAAATATCTTCTCTCCATATTGTAGTTGGTGCAAGTCAGAAAAAAGTCCCTTCTTTTGTCTTTTGCCTGCAAGGGACAAGAGAACACCATTAGGAAGGGTGACAGCACAGGGTTTTCATTAGGCAAAAGGAAGATTTCATGCAAGGCCAAGTTACTTTCATTGCTATGGATGCTTCATGGCACTCTACTTTTTGGGTGTGGGCTCAGTCCCCCCATTGAGACTTGTTTATTCCAGAGCTCAGTAGGTTTCTGGGAAGTGCTGTAATAGCTGGGAGGAGATCCCATGGAGAGGGTGGATTCTCTCGGACACATGCTGTTTAACAATGCCACTGTCTGCAGAGGACCAGAAAATAAACAATGCAAAATCCCTGCCGTAAACCATGCAGAAACACCAGAATATGAATAGCATCTTGGAAGGTGGCTAGTGCCAGGCAGCTTTGCTGCTATTGTTTATTGTAGCAGAGGAACTAGAACCACCTCTTCAAAACAGGCCAATATTGCCCATTTATAACAGGTTAATGGTTCCTGCAACTGAAATGGAAGTATAATGGTTCCTGTTGAAATGGGGGAAACATCTGTAGAAAGCAAATTTGGAAGCAATAAAAACTGCAATGAATTAATTTCATTTTATTGAGACATCTCTGGCAGAGAGAGTGGAAAGCCCTGTTTGGATAACTGTTGCAACTGCAAGCAACAAAGGCTGAGGGATTCTCTGAGGACTGATCATCAAAGCATCAGACAAGAGAAGCAGGTGAAAGCAGTCAGATGGGTGGAAGCAAAGAGTGGCTCTGAGGGTGGGTCCCTTCCAGCTCAGAATATTCTGTGATTCTCTGTCACTGAGCAATGTGACTGGCTCTGTGGAGTACATCAGATGGTGGTGGGAACATGGAGTGCTATCTGCATTTCCAGGGGTGTTTTACTCTGGATTAACTCTGCTTTAGAGAACCGGTCCTTAGGATTGGATGCGGCCGTCTGGAGTGCATTTGGTGTGCTCTGGCATGTATTTCTCAGTCTAGCTTTATCTGAAAGGAGTCCAGGTAGCACCCTCCAAGATCACCCTGTGATGTGAACAAAAGTGCAGTAAGTGGGGACAACTGGGAGATCTGCTTCTAAAGCACCTGTTTTACCAGAATTCAGGTGCTTGCATCGATATGCTCTAGGCATGCTAAGGGATGGAAGCAGCTCCTGGACCATGCCAACTGAACATCTGTAAAATCCAAGAGCACATTTGGGCTGAGAAAGTGTGGGGTGCCTTGATGCAGCAAACTGCCTCTTGTGTTTATTCTTTGCATGTGAGTCAGCTGGGAGAGGATTGCTCTGCTCTTCTGTTCACAAGTTTTGGGCAAGCTGGGGAATCTGTGGCTTTTGGAAAGCAGTTGCCTGAGCCTTTGACATGGCCATTGAAACTTACATGTGGACTCCAGGGAAGGATTCCAGCTCTTTAGCAGTGAGTGAGACTGTACGTTCTCAGTGCCTCGGTGGTAGTGACTCTCATTTACCCTATACTTACCCATCCTGACCATTGGCAAGGACACTTTATACTGAGAGCAGAGAAGCAACTGCTGTGTCTTTGAGTGAACTGGAGACAAGGGCTTTCCCCAGGGGATCCCGGTCACTCTAAAATGGGAAAAACCTCACCTATGCTAATTGGAGGGGAAAACTGAGAGCGGCTTGTACTGGGCTGCTGTGTGTTGCCCCTAAGTAGGGATTCAGCAAAGCAGTTCAGATTCCAGGAGGGCTCTGGGGGAAAAAAAAAGATCTAAAGGGATTAGTGTCTTCTGTACTCACAGGCAATTTTCAGGTGTGGGTTTTTTTGAAGATGTATTTTTAGGAGCTGCTGGGGTCTGCAGTTGGTTTGTGAGCCCTGGAGCATATTTTCTATTCAGAAGTGCATTCTGGACTAAAGATCAGTTTGTCAGCCCTCTGTTTTTTTTGTGTTTTTTTTTTTTCTTTTCTTCTCTCCTAACATATGACCCGCTCTGGGTCATGCGAAGGAGACATGGATGGTATGTGACAGGAGGGAGGCTGCAATCTGCAGCTGGCTCTCCAGCAGGGCTTGGTACTTGAACATTCCCAACTGCAGCATCTCCTTCTCCAGCCCTGTGGGCCAATGCAGATGAACACAGCACTTGGCAAGTGGTGCATCTGGGACACAGATGGATGGGGTCTTGGTATAGTGCTGTATTTTGGTGAAGCGTGACAGGTTGGACATTCAGCAATTCCAGTCCCATGCTCAGCAGGAACAAAGCCCAGGGGGATACTCAGAGGTAAGTGAAACAAGATGCTTTTCCCTGAACAGCAGCAGCATAGCCAGTCCTTACACATCAGTGGCCAGTAAGTACAGTGGCAGTAACTTCCAGCAGATACCCTGCTGGGTCAGGTCCTAAACTTGGACATAAGAAGCTCTCAAAGCTTAGTGCTACACCTTAGAGGTCTTTAGCTCCTCCTTAGCAGCAGGCACTGTAATGATTAAAGCTCTGAGAGAGAAGAAAGCTACAGCTGTGGCAGGTGATTGGAGCTGTTCCTTAGAGCAGATATTTACAGCCTGGTGCATGGTTACTGCAGTGACTATGGTACATGGTAGTCCTGCCAGTGACTACCACTAAGCATTGCCCCAAGGCACATGAATACTGCCAGGGTTCATGCCTTTCTTTTCAAACCATTGGCTCTATTGCAAACCAGGTCCTGAAATGAAGAGAGTAAAAAATCATGAGGACCTTCTTGGGCCTGAACTGTAAGCATGGCAATACATTATGTTTGTCCTGCAAACTCTCCAGCAACGAAGAAAGCAAATACCACTCTAGAAATAGCTTGTCTTGACTCTCCAGTCTTGCTAGAGTGCAGACTAACACTGCTTGCCTTGCTGCAGTCATGCTCTGAGCTTGCTGCCAAGGACAACCATCCTTGTGTTTTGAGAATGCTCTGGTTTACCGTGGCTATGTACCCTTAAAATCATGCTAGACAAGCTTTTGAAAGCTGAAGAACTAAAGAGGTCTGGATGGATGAGAGAATCAAAAATTCTTGAAGGATTAGTTGGCCTCACAGAACAGACCAAATTCTAGTTATTTTAGTAGTAGATATTTCATGATTATTCTTTTAGGTACCCCTTCACTGAGTTATTAGGCATGCCTGACCGTTTGCTGCACAGAATACCTTGAAGAATTAAAGAAATTTTATCTCTTCTCAAACACCAGGATAGTGAGACATATGGAGACTAAAATCCACATCCTCAAAGGAATGTAGATTTATAATTTGCACTGGGAAGTGGTGGAGATAGCAGGATTTCCTCAGGGTTAGGGTTAAGCTGATTGACTTTTCTGGTATATAGGCATGTAATTGATTATCTTGAAGGCTCTGGGTCTAAACATTTTCCTTAGATCATGTCTGTAGGGGAGGACAGAAATGAGCTGGTGTCTCCTGAGCCAGTCTTCCCTCAGTTACTTCTCTGAGCTACTGCTGCTGTCTGTGATGGTGTTTCTTACCCTTGCCTCTGAATCAGCTGATTGGAGCTCTGTGGGAGCCAGGTGGGCTCTGATTTTGGTGAAGTTATTACGAGCGTCATCTTTCAGACTTAAAACACAAGACTCTTCTCTTATTCTTCCTGTTATCGCCTCATTTTCAGCCGTGCAGCCTGGAGTGCCTCGTCTCTCCTGGTCTAACCTCTCATAAACAGCCACGAATACTTGAAAAGGGCCCTGGTTTGCTCTGCCAGCACTCCTTAATTTTTGCCTTTCCTCCTTGCGAGCCACACCGAAGCAGCACTTCGCCGTTCTCCGGGAGGAAAATAAAAAAATAAAATAATAATAAAAAAATTAAGTAGGTCACGGTGTCATGTAAGGCAGCCGAGCGCTAACGTGGAGCCAGGGGAGCGAAGCGAAAAACCCCCTGTGGCATCGGGGAAGGTGAATGACCAGCAGTGCGGGACACACAGCGACGAAGGCATCGATGCGGGGCCGAGCGCGGCCGCAGGTGGAGGCGCTCCCGGCCGGGACAAGGCGCCCTCTCCTGGCACAGGTGAGCGTCGCTCCCTCCCGCCGGAACAGCTTTCCTTGCTCCTGCGGGATGGCACGGCGGATGCCTGCGTGGTTTTCTCGCCCCGCAGTTCAGTCCAAACAGCCCATGCGGAAAGCAGGGACGGGCATGGAAAATCACTCTGAGCAGATCAAAAATCCTTGGTCGTAAATATTTTTTTTTTCCCCAGTTATAGATTTATGTCTCCTGGTTTTTCAGTTGTGGGTTTATTTGGGGTTTTTGGGTTGGTTTTTTGTTTATTTGTTTTTTTTGGGGTTCTTTGTTTTTTGGTTTTTTTTCCGTTTTTTTTTCCCTTTTCCCAGAATTAACATATGAAAGAAGGAGGGAGTTTTATGCCCTCTAGCTGTCTGGACTCTCTCCCAGCACTACTCAATGGGCCTGGAACAGATTTCTTTGGAAAATGAACTCAAGCCTGACCTTATCGCCAAGGTAAGATTTCACCCTAGTATTTAAAGAGATTCAGGTCTGGAGATGTGGCTTATCCTTGCAAGCATCCCTTAACATGCAGGGCTGATTACAATTTAGTGTGGATGGTGATCTCTGCTGCTTGCTTAATTTAGAATTTTAACCTATTAAAAAAAAAAAAAAAAAGGAAAAAAACCCAAACAAAACCAACCAACCAACCAAAATAAAACACCTCCCCAAAAACAAACAAAACCCCCCCAAACAAAAACAAAAAAAACAACTCAGGGGTGAGAGGCAACCTCAAAGACAAATATGTTTCGAAGCAATGTTGGCTGAGAGAGTTTGGAGTGTTAATCTTTTTGCTGTATTCCTGTAGACACAGGGATTGATTTTGACTTTCACCAGCCAGTTTATGGCATCGTTGTTGTCACTTAAGAGAAATTCACTTTGAATTTGTCGTGGGTCAACGCATGTTTGGAAAGATTGGGAGCCCTGGAACATGTGCAGTAAGGACATAACTTACCTCTTCCCCAGGTCTGAACTCCCAGCCCCAGAACTGGGTCAGGAGCCCACTGTGAGAAAGTGACCCTGGGTTAAAAGAGGCTCAAACTGTCAAAGCCTAGAAGTGAGAGTTCTTTTAGAATTTGGAGGGCTTGATTGTTTCTGTAGCCCTGTTCAGAAAAACCCAAAGTTTTCTCTGGGGGGCTGTCATTTAAATCCTGCTCATAGCTTCCATCTTCTGACTATAAATGTCTCTTCAGCAGCTTGGAGCAAGCCTTCCCTTCTGCCTGGAGGGTGGGGGATCTAGCAGTCACATTTAGAAAGTTGAAATATTCTTGGGTGTGTTTGTTTTTTTGTTTTTTGTTTTGTGAGGGTTTTGTTTGTTTGTTTGGGGTTTTTTTGTTGTTTTTTTACTCTTTCCATGTAGCAAACAGGGCTGGAGGAACAGAGCTGGGCAGCCTCCTGGTGTTGTCAGCATCTGCTGCCTGAGCTGACAGAAGTTAGTGCCGAAGTCCTGTGCCTGGAAGATTCTTGAAACCTTCATCTTTTCCTCTTCTTCAGCCAATTTACTTCTGCAAAACCTAGGAAATACTGGTGAGTGGTGGAGGCAAGCAGTCTGCAGTCGAACTAGGGTTTTCTTCTGCTGCTGGCTCTGTGGAAGAGATTTTAAGGTCAATTTTAAAATAGTTCTGCCTAGAAAGAGCTGGTTCAGGAGGATGACACTAGCTAATATGCACAGACTAGAGATCTGTAGCCAGTTTTTCCTGCAGACCGCCTGTATCTGGTGTTTGAGCTGAACCATGGTATGCAGAAAGCTCTTCTTCCAGAGTGGGAGTCTCAGCAGTGTCAAGGGCCAATTACCCCTTCCCTGTTAAGTGTCCCGTTTACTGTTTGAGCTGGCTGACTTAAAATTCCAGCTATTAGATTCCAAGGCTCTTTGAGTATTACTCTGACATTAACAAGGCTTGTTGATGCCCCTGGAAGTCAACTGGGTGAGTGGGATTACTTTTGCTCCAGAAAAATGGGCCACAAGAAATGATGGGATGTGCCTGCCCATCTCTGTCCCTGTGCTGGTGCTCCTGGCTCCTGCTGCCATGCTTGATGTGTGTGACAACTCTGTGCCTCCCCTCACAATGGCACTGCTTGTCCTTGAGTTTCCAGCCTGTTTCATTAGAGGAAGCTAAATCAGCACATGGTGCTCGCCAATGTAGGCTACTGTTGTTCCTCCTACTCACTAGGTGTGAGCTTGGAAAATAGTTTGAAACAGAAGCATAAAATGGACTTTGAAATATATTAGCTCACTTGCAATTTCCAGAACCTGTGTGTGTATTTTGCAAGCAGGATATCCCAATTTTCAACTTGCAGTATTTGGAAGCACTGCACAAATTACGTGGCTGTTCCAGGCCTTGTGAGACCAGGAAATGGGAATAGCAATGTTTAGGGTAGTGAGTGGAGGGGAGGGAGCCTTTGGAAGCAGCAGTAGATGAAATGGTATCAAAGCATTGATGGTGTTCATTTGCTTGCCCAAAGGTCTTTAGGTCTTCTATTAGACTCTCTCTAATTACTTCTCAGGCAATAAATCCAATCAGAATACTGAAAGAGATTCACTCAGACCAAGAATTGTGTTTTTATGTTCTTCCTAGTACCTTCAATTATTAATCGTGTTGAGAAGAGTGGCTGATGCCACTTTTTCCCTCTAATCTTCTGTTCCTGGTGGTCAGCAGGTATCCTGATATCCAGGGTTTCAGCATTTCAGTAGGCTCTGTGCCAAATCGTGTCCCTCTACTCATTTCTTTCTACCCTCACTCTTTAAATATTAGGAGTTGTAACAAAGCCTACTGTCAGCCATTGACTAGGATTCTTAATACTGACCCACATCCAGATTTTGCAATTGGTTCCATTTGTTACAATGGGTGGAACTACTTTTCTGGATCCAAGTACAATTAGATGAATCTAGATCATAATTCTGGGCGTTGAACCCAAAAAATAAGAAGTTAATTTCCCTTTATCTTCTGGTTTCATTGAATAACAATAGTCCAGTACTAGTCTTTGCTGTTCAAAAATCTATTAAGAGCTGCCTCAAAGGCCAATGAAGCCCATAAAGAGTGAGCATGACAACCTGTGAGGGAAGAACATGTGTTTACATTCTTGCAGGACCAAAGTGGTGGTGAAAGGTGGCAATGCATGCTTTGGAGAACTTTTAAATAATCATCTTTGTTTTAAGTTTGCCTAATGCACTGGCCTTTGTGTTTTGCCCCACACTGGATTGTTTGATTACCTATTGTGTCTTTCCCTGTTGTGAACTGCACAGCAATAGTTTTGTGCATTTTTTCTCTAGGCAGCAGCTGAACCACTGCTTTGTGCTGCAGAAGTGATGCAGGTCCTGTGGAGCACCTTGTCAGTGCTACGAATGCTCTGTGGCCAATACTTCTGTGCTGCTGTGGAAAGATCTAAAAACTCCTCATTCTCTGCAAGGAGCCTGGGTTTGGTGTTCTCCCTCCTGAGAGATGGTTCCTCTGTCAATAACCCCAGCATCAACTGGACACCTGTGCTTGCTGTGTCTGTAGTACGGGTGAGAGCCTAACTCTGTTTCGGTAGCATCACTCTGTTTCAGGACCAAGCTGAAATTTTCAGTAGCCCAGAACTTTTAGGCTAGTTACTGTCCTGCTAAAATAAAAAGCTGAGCTCATTAGTGACCTTATGGTGAGACTGTTGAATGGCTTGTTTGCTTTTTGGGACTGATTCATAAAATAAGCCCAGAGGAAACAGGCAGGAACACATGCTATTCATAATGGCGCCTCCAGAGAATAGCTCATTTCTTTTTCTCTTCCAGTGGTATTGTCAGGCTTCAGTGTACTCAAAAACAGACCTGGCACAGACAGTACAGATAAGTTAATGAAAGGTTGGAAGAGATTTTTTGGGTTCTCCTCCCCTCCCTTAAACTAAAGGTAATAATAACATCTAATGGAACCCTCTTTAAGTTGGGATTCTTTTTAACATCCCTTACTTGTAGTTTTGAAGAGCTTTTCCTGCTTGTTCCATGCCTTGAAGGACAGGTGATAACATCTGGAGTTGCTATGTAGCTGCAAGAGAACGAACAAATCTTGGGTTTCTGAAGGACCATGAGCTAATTACTCGTGTAGTGTCAGGAGAGTCATGTATAATTCTTTTACCCAGTCCTGGGGAAACAGCTGGAGCATTGTGCACAATTTGATGAGCACATTTCAGGGAAGATGTGGACAATAGGGAGATGCCAAAGGAGAACCGGGAGAACAATTGTAGATCTTGAAAGCTTAACCTCAAAACAAGGAGGGGGAAAGGCTGTCATTAAAATAAAGTACAAGAGTGTTTTCAAAATGTGTAGAAAAACACATGCAGAGAGGGAGGGAAACACACCGTTCTCCATAGCAATGAGGATAGAATGGGCAATAATGCACTTAAACTGTAACAAGAGTCACACTGGACACTTAAGAAACCTTCCTAGCAGTAAAGATATTGATGCAGTAGTTTGAAGTATTTGGGAATGACATGGGGTTCCTGTCAGTAGAGGCTTTTCAAGGCAAGGTTAGCCAAAAATGTTAAAAATAACATACCTCATGCTCAGTTATCAGAAGTGACCAAGGTTTGCCTAGGACACTTTCTAATAACTGTCTAATGCATAATTGAAACTTTCTGAGTCATGGGAAACTTAGCCACTTTGCAAACATTAACACTTTGAGAAGAATCTTTATTTTAATCTAAATTACTTCCTCTATTGACTTCAGCAACTCTTGGATTGTGTTTACAGATATCACATAGACTAAACTAGGCAAAGATATCCAAGGAGTTGATGCCTGAGACCTCAGCTGACATGGGTGCTTTGAAACCATGTAAGAGGAAGCAGAATTACTTAGTCAAAATTTAATACTCATGGTATTCAGTTCACATTAACCCCATAGGGAAATGTTAACTGATTTTCCCAACACTGGTGCTTAATAGACCATGAAATATTTTTCCCTCTGGGAGATACTTAGAAATGAACTGGACAAAGTGTTGGGAAACGTAGGGTCCTGTACACTTTGGAGGCAAGAAGTTCCATTCAGTTGGGGCATTTGACCTGGGTTCAGTTTCCTATTTTGTCACTGTTTTATTGTGTACTTGCATTGCTTTTATTTTGAGATCTGCAGCTGGGAAGAGAAGAAGTGCTGAGCTACTCTGACTGAAGGGTCTGAAGTGGTGCAGGATGTAGTTGTACTCCTGAATTCAGATACACTGTGCATGCAGTTTAGCAACAGTGATGCTACAGCTATAGACTTGGGCACTTAAATTCCAGTGTTTGGAAGTCAGTAGTTAAAGTTTATAACAAAATGGTAGACCAGCAATTAGTCTCAGGTACTCTGACAAAGTGCTGATATCTCAGCTAATTCCCTGCTGTTTTGTTTTTCAGAAGGCAGCATGACGTTTGTGACAGCTCTATGGGGATTGTTTCCATCACTCACAGAAGAGGCAGCAATAAAATGAGAATGGCATCTTTTCTTGCATGTTGGCTTACAGTAAGTTTCAAACTATCCTGTGCTCAGAAGGCAGTAATGCCTGTTCTTTTGCATTACCTGTAGAGATACTGTTTCAGACAGATACTACTCCAGAGCTCTGCTTCAGGAGTGTTTTTCCAGGTGGCACAGTAGGTGTGCAGTCTGGTATGATCTGGCTTCATTTTTCATGCTCTTCAGAGATTAGCTTGAAATTGGTTGGAGGGTTGTTTTTTTTTTTTTTGTTGCTGTTGTTCCTTATTATTCACATGTAGAATACTACAGTCTGAAGCACATTGGATTGATTATTGCCATGGCCAACCAAGCAATTCTACTTACTGTGCTGTTAGCATGCCCTTTCCAGATTGCAGCTAAGGAGCAGGGCTGCAGGCTTGCCTTGACTTCTGAGTGTGCACCTAAACATACTCAGACTCTGAAGATGTTTAAACAAAGGTCTTGATAAATGTATTGAAAAAGGTTGTTGTAACACTCCAAATACTCCTGAATGAGTCTTTCACAATAAGAGGTCAGAATACAGGCTGGTGGTGGGATTTCTTTTCCTTTGCGTTGGGAATAAAATGTAAATAGATCTGAAGGAAATCTAAAATGCAGAAAAAATAGTTTATTCTGGTGTTCCTCTTTGGGAAAAGCAAAGCCATGTAATCCACCAGAGCACTTTTTCTGTTGTTCTCTGGGTTTGTAGATCCCGTACTGCTGGCTATTTAATTTCTTTGCCTGGTCTTGGCTATCTTGTTTTTTTTCCTAGCCTCTCACAGCTTCATCAGACTCGTTTGTGTCTAATCAATCTGTACAGTCCTTCAACTTTTGGCTTTCTTACAAGTCTGTGTAATGTAGAGATAGAAGCTGCTCCAGGAGGTTTTCTAGCTCAGCATGATGCCATACCAATATTAACATCTGAATGTGTGACCTTGCTAGTTTGATATACAAAAGGCAGACATTTTTCTTCTGTCCAATACATTACTTATTAATAATAAAATGTGTAGCAATAAGTTTCTCTCAGCTCAAAGCCTGACCTCGATGTTAACTTATACATCATAGGATTTGGGAAGAACTTGAGCCATTTCTGGTCGCAAATGGTCCTGTGACTTGGCACTAGTTTTGTATAGCCATTGTATCAACAGCTCCTGGGCAAAATCCTGTATTTGTGAGTAAGTACAAGGATCCTTCTTAGTGTCGTGGTTTGTTTCTTGTGGGACTTGCTAGTGGGCAAGCTAGGTGTGCTATTTCCAAAACCATCAGGCAGAAATTAATGAGTCAACAGAATAAATAACCCAGTGCTTATTTCCTGAAACAAAGAGCACCTGTAATGTCAAAGGGGTAGCTGCCTGGCAGGAGGCTGGTAGTGCTTTTAAGAATATAGGATTGCTGGGACTGGGTAGAGAGCGAGGGACAAGTGGATACACAGAACCAAGACGAAGTGTGGTTTGAGCTATGAGACCTTTTTGTCAGGTGTTGATGCCTCTTCAATGCCTCTTTCTGTTCCTTGATAATAAAGGCCATGTTTGTGTGGGATCTGACCTCGGGGGAGGTTAATGCTTCTCCTGCTGAGGAAAGCCAAGTCACACTCCTTTCAATCCTGGATGTTTGCTGTTGCTTGCAAGGCTGTTTCTATTTGTGTTGTCCTTTGGGTGTGATGCCTCAAGGTGGGAATTGCCTCAAGCTTGGTTTGTCTGGTGAGAGAAGGAAGGCCTGTTTGTCAGGTATGTTCTCTTCTGAACTTCTTCAGCTCTTGCCAACTTAGTTGCAGCCCTCAGGGTGGAAAGACAGGTGTGAAGTGAGGTGAACTGTAAGAGGAAAAACACCCCAAAACACCAAAACACATGGAGTGGGCTTGTGAATGAGGGAGGAGGAAGAGGTTTGCTGCAGAATCTGGGTGGTGTTGAAGGCAATGAGAGCCTGGACCCGCATTTCAGCAACTAAGGATATTGCTGAGGCCCTGTGTGTGTCTCTTGACAATGCTGCAGGAGGTAGCAGGAGAGCAGGGTCTCTCCTATAGGAGCTCTCTGCTATGCCTGGGGTGGGACAGACAGCTTTTTATCTTGTCTTTAAGGATTTAGTCAGCCTAGAGCAGAACAAATAATATGGGAGCTACCCCGCACCAGCGCCTTCTCTCTGAGCACGCTGACAGACTGGAGCTTTCTTGTGAAATGGACTTTAAGGCCACTCTTGAAATCAATCTCACACTTGCACATGCAAAGGCTACAGTATAAGGTATTGCTTCTCTGCAGTACCTCAAGGAGCATCCATGGACATGATTGCACAGATTGGCCTAAGAGAAGTGCTTTTCTTTCTAGGAGGCTTTAGCAATGGCAGGGATGAGTCTGTGTAAACTTTGTGTTTGAGTGGATTTGAGAGGAGGGTTATCTAAATGCCAGTTCCTCTTTTGGGGAAGTGGAAATTGCTTAAGCAGCTGATGACTCAGTTTCTCTGGCTGGATGATGCAGATGAGAAATGTTTGCTGTCCAGATAATGAATGAGATTTTTCCATCCGGGACATGCTTTGCAAAATCTAGGGTGTTAAAAATGATAGTATGAAGGTCAATAGGTAAACTCTTATTCAGTCTTTGACCCTTCGTAAGATGACATCACCATGTAGTAATCTTCAGTCTGATGATACAAAAGAAGACAATGAGGTTTCTACTCATGTGCTTTTGAATGGCAAGAAGGATGAGCACAGAATGGTTTATTCCAGAGATGATTTTAATACCCATTGCTCTAAAGAGAAGATCTTGTAGATAAGGAAATACAGATAAGGCACTCACAAATTTTCCAGCGATGCCAGGGAAGTCACTGTAGCACGACACAGACTTAAAAACATTTGGGTGGTGAGAGCTGAATTACAGAGTGGGGAAGGGCCTTTTACTTTCTTCCAGGATATGGATGCTCTGCAGCAAGGTCTGCTCCACTCTTGTGTAATACTGACTTTCCTTTTAAGACTTTGTATTTAATGACAGTCTTCAACAAACACTCTAGAAGCAGCTCTCAGAACAGAAATTCTGGATGAGTTTCCAGAGGAATGAGCAGAGTTAATTCCAGTGACTCTCTTCCCAACACTGTGGCATGTACTTGGGCTCAGTGGTGAATTCTCACAACAAATCAAGAAATACTTTGCAAGATGCCATTCAGAGCTGTTCCCTGAGTGACCTTGCTAAGCTAGGTCACTGCTACTCACGGATGCCAAACCATGAGTTGGGGTTTAGTGGAGGGGAGAGGGAGGTAATGTGGAAGAGGGATCTTTGCCCATTGGACCACTACTGGTCATGGAATGCTGCTGTCAGGCAATTGCCAAGGTTACATGGGAAAGTATTTTATTTATTACTTAAGCAGATAAATTATTGCTGTGTCTTCCCAAAATGGTGTTTCGTTTTTGCACTTTTCCTGAATAAAGGTGTCCTTGTTTCTTACCTGGCTCTGTGTTGGCATGTGAAGGAATGGTGCCTGGCTAATGTTGTTAGTGAGTAAGGAAATGCAGCTATCCCAGAAGAGCAAGCAGGCATACAGGGATGGTGATCACAGTGCTCTGTATTTGTAAGAGGGAACTTTTGTGAATCCATAAATTTTGGATGCCAACATCTCCTGACAAAGGTCTTATAAACCCTAGCTCATCTTAATGGCTAGAATTCATTCTGGTTGGTCTGCCAGCAGCACTGAGTGTGTCTGAAGTTACGCATGTTTTCACTTGTAAATATTTTCAGTGGGCTGTTTACCCAGGACCATTTTGCTTACCATCACCTCCATCCTCCCTGTCTGCTTAGTCATTTTTTTAGGCTAAGAGAAGGGGAGAGGATGTTGTTTGTAGCAATCAGTATTACAAATATACCCTGTATGGTTATTTTGGAAGATTAACAGTTTCCTCATCACTATGTAGAGTGACTAGCTCCTCAGAAGTCTTCCTAGTTTGTCCCTAGGAATAGGACAGTCTTGTCTTTCACCCAGCTTCTCTGCTCAGTTGACAAGAGAGAAAACAGAAGTCAGAGCAAGGACTCACTGTGAATCATGAATCCTTGCTTCCCCACCCTAGCTCAACCTGGAGCTGCCTGGAGGCCGCTCTGGCTTAACACTCCTGACAAAATTACACTCCTGCCACTCTTCCTTGCCCTGGCTTGCCCTCCCAGGTAGGGTAACTGCCAGGAATCCCCTGCTACGTATGCAACTGTGGGTGACACAAGCACAGCTTTGTGTTCAACATGCATTTTAGAAGCTGTTTTCCCATTGCTGATGGTTAGAGCAACATCTGTCTCATTGTTTACAAGGATGAAACTGTAAGATGATCAGAAAATCTGGGTTTCTGAGGCTATCACTTATTCTAAATACTGAAATGGATTCCTGCACAAGCATGAAGAATCTCATAATATATAGATAGACCTTCTGATCTGTTCTGCCTTAGCTAATGATGATGGCAGTCCAAGCAGCAATAATGAAAGCTCGTCTGATGGAAGGCTGTCAAGAACCTTTTAGCTACATCTTGGTGATTTAAGTTGGGCCGAGTATTGTCCAGCTTAGCTCTTAGGCACTGAGGTGTGACCTGGGTGGTGAATGCAGATCCCTGCGTGTACCATTACTAGCCCTGCCTGGGCTAGTTGACAGGCATGCTTGGCTGGGCTGTTGCAGTGCTGTCTTCTTCAGTGTGGTAAGGACCATAAAAGGTGGTATCTTTATTGCAAATCTCAAACGTTGTCCCTAGTACTGAGGTGAGAGCCACTAGCTTTGAACTTAGTTTGAATGCATGTCTGCTCAGGGACATGCTGAAGGATGTGCCTGTGGCGGAGGTGGGCATGAGAAGAGCTTGTCTCAAGGAGCCAGTTGAGATTGAGTCTCTGGGTTTGGGGTATCTCTGACTGAGGCCACATTGCTGTTACCTGCCTGTGCCTGGGCACGATCCATGACTTCTGCAGAACTTTCTCGAAGTGGCTCCTACTTTCCCTCCTTGTCCTGCCGCTGATTGTCTAGTTTCAATCCTGTTCTTTTCAGTTTTCTTAGCTCTGTGACCTCTCCTTTGTACAGAGGCAAAAAGGTTACAATGGTGAGCTTCCTTGAGGAGCAGAGCCTGGATGAAGGGCAATATTTTTCAGGCCACTTCTTCTAATGCGCCTGGATGGAATTCAATTGTGTGGCACCTGTAGGATGTCTGGGTCCACATGGCTGTTTCTGTGGGCTTAGAGCTCTCTACATGACTTCCTCTTTTTTTCAGCATTATTTTCTGCACTCTTCCTATCATTTCTGTTTCATCTGTCACTTTCTGGTGTGTGAGAACAGTTCCTAGCTCTTCAAGAGCTCTCCCCCACACCTAGCAGATGAAAAAGAGGCATTTGGGGCTGATAATGTCCCCAGAACTAGAGCAGTCAAGGCATGGCTATCTAATTTTCCCCTGAGGAAGCAGATAAGCATGTCTGGATAACCCTATGATGACTACAGAACAAATGGTCTGTAAATTGAAAAACGAAGAGGAGCCTTTTCCTGCAAAGGACAACTTGCCTCTATGATGGTGGGTGGGTGTGTGTGGGAGAGTCAGCAAGCAGAGATGCCTTGTCCAGATGTTTTACTGTCTTTCCAAAAAAATATATATATGCTTAGGGTTTTGACTGCAGAAAGCTCCGTTTTCTTTTCAGTGGAGTAACTTACACGTCTGTGTCAGCTCTTCAGGAAGTATTGTGCCAGTGGGAGTGTAGAGGCTCCTGATCTCTTTTAACTCTTTGACCTTACTTGAATTCCCTGAGTTCTCAGCAAACAAAGATTAATTGAATGCCTTTAGACAGTCAATGGAGGCTCATGCTGCAGTGACCTACAGATTGCCACTGCCAAGAGCAGAAAGAATTGTAATTTTGAGCTTTTACGGACATGGGTTTTCATCACTGTGTTGAAAACCGATCTGGTCCCATGGGTAAGGAACGTGTTGGTGTGCAGAAGGAGGTGCTGTTGTTCTCAGCATTTTTGGAGGTTTGACTAGCAAGTAGATGCTTGGAAAAAACTAGCAAATTACTCAGTTGACAGTAGTTGCAGAAACATATTTGCTGGCATCTTTAAATGTGTTTGTTTTAAGTGCAAAGGCTGTACTGTAGTTTGAAGTGTCTTCTCTATGGCCTTATTTGTTCAAGAGAAGGAAGTATTGCCTGAAGAAAAGGTGGGACATTTGGATAAGATGTTAGCCCGGAGCACAGGAGTTATTAACTGTATTTTTGGATAGGCTGCCAATGACACGTGACCACAGGCAAGCCTCTAAACATGTCTATGACCTTGTCTTTATCTTATTTACTTGAATCTCAAGCTCCTTTGAAGAGTGTCTGTCACTGTTGAATGCTTGTAGAATGTAGTGTAGTGCATCTGCTTTCTGGGCCAAACCTTTGGACACTGTTGTTATACAAGCAGTAGCTCGTGCTCATCTGTTTCAACTGTGTCATTAGCCTGCAGAAATCCATAACCTCTGCTGAAGTGTCCTTTGCTCTGGTTTCACCATCTGTGTGTTTGGAAGGACTGTGCACCTTGACATTAGCAGAGGAGCTGGCAGGCTGTATCCCATTACTCTGTAAGTATTTGTGCACTTTCTTTTAACGTGCATGGCCAGTGCTGGCTGCCTTTTGCCACTGTCATAATCAAAGCAGTCGTTGCTCATCTAGGTAATGTGTTGTGTCCTTACAAAGTCATTGGCACAGGTTTCCCTGGCACTGGGATTTACTTCAGTGCCAGATTCCCTCTGTCACCCCTAGGGGTTGCAGTGACACCCAGCAGTAATGCTCTCCACAGTGCTGATTCTGTCCTGATGCTGATTCTTCTGGGGTATGTCCTTATAGGTTTTTATCACTTTTCCCCAGAAGTTTGCAGTGTCACCATCACTTAAACTACATTGCTTTTAAATGTTCCTCCCATTTACCTTGTTCTGCCAGTTTGTCTCTCTTGCCTATCCAGGATGTGAGGAGAAAGGGGGTTAGTTGTGTCACTCTGTGCAGTACAAACTCAGCATTAGCCTACTGGCTACTGTATTTACCAAAGCTTTTTGTGGAGGAGCATATGGTCTGGCAAGATCCAAACTTGCATCAGCCCAACACTGACTGCACAACTGCTGCTGGATCCCTGAAGTGGCCATGAATAGTTGATAACACTGGGAAAAATACCAGCCAGGGCAGAGAATGAGGGCTGGTCTCAGAGGGAATCACTTCTACACCAGTCTGTGGATCAAGAAGTTGTGGTGGGGAGAACATAAAATTCATCTTGTGTGTGCTAAGGAAGTTGCTGCCTCAGACTAGGACATCAAAGTTCAGTTTTGTCATTCTAGGTGAATTAAAAAGAAGACTCACACCTCCTCTGTTCCTTGGCTAAGGCCAGGACAGCTGTGTTGTGCTCATGCTTATGAGAAACATATTTAAAGTACCTCTCCTTGACCTTCTGATTTGTGTTTCAGCTTCTTCCATTCTGGATGTGTCTGAACCACATTCAAAGTGCTGGATGTCCAGCAACGTGTGTCCCTGGCTGGAATTGATACAGAACAATATTTACTTGTGAGGGAAAAATCAGGACAGCCTTTCTGGTTATTGCTGAGAGTGACTTTGGGTGTGCAGGCTGTGATGCTCCAAGCTGGAACCTGACCAAGAACACTAAGGTTAACAGTCCTGCTCTTGGGTGAAGTGGTGTAATACCTCTAAGGACCAGAGGAGCCAGGCTTTGTTTCCCTTAAACTGTTATCTTCATGGGGACTTTTATGCTGTTCTTGGGTTTGCAAGGAGAGGCGGAGTACCATTTTATTAAGTAGAGTCTCTGGGGGAGTAAGAAAGGAGGCACTTTTTCTCAAAACCTTGATATATATATATATATAGCACACTCTTACTGTCCTCCAGCTGTCTCATGCCAGCAATACAGATGTTCGCTGCTGGCATTCCCCCTTCCATCAGTGTCAGCTGGTCTTACTGAGCCTCGTTTGAGCCCCTGTAGCCGGCGGTTTCCCCCGCAGCCTCCCTCCGTGCTCCGCTCCGTCCCGGGGCTGCGCCGGCTGGCCTTCAGCACCGGGAGAGCTCCAGCGGGGCACCGACCTTGTCGCGGCCGGGGCGGCGCCGGGGCGGCACAGCCGCTGCCCTCCCGCACGTGGGGGATGCTCACTAATGGCTTTGTGTTAAACAGATTTGAAATCATTCCGTGCTCTGCCCAGCTCCGTGCCGAGTCTCCAGCTCAGGCTGGAGCATTGGATTGTGGTGACAGTGATGGTTTATCGTCACCTCTGTGACAGGATGCTTCCTCCGCAGCCGCACTCTGAGCAAGCAGGGCCTGTTCCCCACCCAAGCTTCACTACCATGGGCAAGTTTCTTGTTACTTTGGAAGGCCTTTCTGAATAGGGATTGGGTTTTGCCTTAGATTTGCACTTCACTGAATTGAATGTGGCAGGATCTGCCTTTAAAGGGAAGGATCTGCTTCCTTTAAAAAAGTGATTTAACAAAAATGAGAATAGGGCAGAATTTTCAGGACAGAGAAACCCTTACCCCAGAAGCTGAAGGCAAGATCATAGAAAACCCGAGGTGATAAATAAGAGCAGGAAAAAAAGACTCCAGAGGCTGTACATAGGTAGAGCACGTTTATTTTTGGCTCTTGTCATGTATTTGGAACAGAACTCCCTTTCTGTCGATGTGAAACAGAATGCCATGAGGTTTCAAGTTCTCCATGTGACCAGATGGGGTTTGCCGCAACAATAGGGTTTCTGCTTGGTTTTGGGAAGGGCAGCAGTTTTGCTGGCATTGCACAAGGCTATGTGTGATAAAATAAGGTTCTTTCTCCAACTCTTCTGATTTATGAAACTGCTGGAAATCAAAACTTCTTTGCCATTTGGGTAATTTTTTTTTTCTTCCAAACTATACTGGATGTTCTTCACATATTAATTTGTGGATTACAGAATGTTCTAGGCAAAACATCAGTGGGACAGCAAAATGTTAATGCAAGAGTTCAGCTAACATAAAATAAAACCACAGTGTTCTTCTATCCTGCTTAATAATGACTCAAGTGAAATGGGGACAGTTGTGTGGTCTAGTGGCTAGTGAGGGGTGTGGTCCTCTGGATTCCTGGAGTTGCTTCCCAGCTCTTCTTTCCCATGCTGGGTGACCTTAAATAAGTTTACTCCTTGTAAATTAGAGCCTGATGTCTGGCTAGGAAGCTTATTGGGAAACTTAATTTTTGAGAGAGCATTTTGGGAACTTGAGATGACAGGTGCTAAATAAAGACACTTCTCTCTATTAAGTAGCTCTAAGAAAACACAATCAGATTCCAATTTGGTGACATTGGTACTCAGGGAACTCATCTTTTGGCTTTTTATGAACTGACCACTCTTGATCTGGATGACAAAAGTGGATACTCCTGACTCTTTTGCTGGAATGATTGTTTCAATTGTCAGCACTTTTGTTTATTGGCATCAAAAGAACAATGGTTTAATTTCCATGTCAGCAAATTATTCTGAATTTAAACAGAATTGTGGCAGTGGTCTCAAGCACAGCAAAAGGTGCCCCCGAGCCAGGAAGTTAAATAGATTGTAAATGGCAGTAAAGCAGATTGGCTGAGCTTTGCTTTCTGAGCTAAGTGTAAGGTGTCAGTGGGGAAAAGCAAACAGTAGGAAAAAGTGTGTTGCAGTAAATGAAGAGTGGGCACACAAGAGAAAAGGGTTCTCCTACAGAACGCCACAGTTAGGACACTTAGCCTAATTCTGCAGAGATGTGTCTGTTGAAAGGGGACAGCAAACATCATCCTGCCTCAGAGAATAGGTATAATGTCGGGTTCTAAAATGCAGAGGCATTATGATAGCGGAGACCATACAGGTAGAAAGACCGACCAAGCTGTGAACTGGATTCCTGACTGAAGGATCTTCATGAAATTTTCATCCTTAATTATTTGTTTCTCTACCTGAAATGTTCTTTAAGCAAAGAAAGCTTTTTACTTATCAGCCTATTTTCCCCCTTCCAGTCCCCACTGTTGAGGGAGCTCAGATTTTCCTATAAGAATGTGGCAAAGAGGGTCTGACTGCTTCCAAACGGTGAAGTGTGAGCTGAAGTCTTTGAGAAGGAAGTCTGGCATGTTCAGTATTGTGCACTAGAGTTTTGCCATTGGATTTTCTTGGTACTGGATCAAGCTTTTACTTTGAAGGCACCTATGATCAATTAATTTCAAGCTGTGCCCTCATCTGCAGCCAGAACAAATCAAGATTTTTCTCTTCCTCCCACATATGCGTAAGTGACATCATGTTGTTGGGTAAATGTTGCTTTCTTGTCCAGCCAGCAATTTGTCCTGGCCTGAGGTTTGGTAGTAGTCTTCTGCACAGTGTGTACTGTACTGCACAGGACACCTGGGGAATATGCTTTGCATTTGCAAGTAGTTGCTACATGTGTAGGTAGCAGAGAAGCAAGGACTGCTGATCTGTGTGTTAGGCAGACAAGGCAGGCTTGTGGGTAATTTAGATCATAAGCCTTCATTGCATTTAAAACTACGTTTTTGCAGATACTTGTTCCCAGCATTAAGATTTAGGCACTACGTACTCACACAGAACCATTTACAAATGAAGATTTGTTCTGAGCTGTTTTTATACCAGTCTAATCAGCTTGTATAAACCTTTCTGCTGTGAAAAGCTGGTGTGGATCAGAAAGCTGAAGTCCCACTGGAATACTGGGCAAAGGAGTGTTGTGATGTTAACCCAGTGTGCCCATTGATGAGGTTCTCATGCCCAATATGACAGTATAGCTCTTCCAGAGGTGGGGGGTCTCATTTGCACTCAGGTCTCTTTAAGCTCTTCTAGCACTTGTATCATAAATAGGGTTCCAATGTCTTGCTAGTCCAATGAAAATGGAAATTAGCTTTTTTTTAAAAGAATTTTTGGAGTTTTGTTTGCTTGAAGACAACATTCAGATTGCAGGACTACCAGAAGGGAGACAAGTGAAATGATTCCCTCAAGGTCTTATGGTTAGAAGTGGCCATGACTTCCTACATGACAATCCGATTTATCTCATGGTGGAACTGCAACAGGTGCAGCAATGTCCTGATCCTTACTCCACCCAAGCAGGAGAAATGGTAAGGAATGGGGCTCCTTTAAGCACCATCACAGTGAGAAAAAATGGTCAGATAGGGTTCTGTGATTGGTTGCCATAGTCTAATATGGAAGCAGCATGACAGTCTGGTTTTCTTTTGAAAGCAGAGCAGGATACTGGAGAGGAGGCGTAGGTGGATATGTGAGCCTGGTTGGCTCTGGGATGGTGTCTCTGTGCTGTAGGAATCCAGCAGCATGTTCAGCCAGAGCAACTAAGTTCATTCCCTTGAGCTTTGGTGCGTCTTTGGCGTTAGCCATGACCCAGTGGGTTGAAATACTCCCAGGGAAGGGATGTTTACTGAGCCCACTGTGTCTCAAGCTGGTCCTTCTTCCTGTTCTATCCGTCACCACTGAGCAAAGAGATGAGCTCTTTCGTTCTGGGTTTTCTGAGATAAGGAGAGGTGCAGCTATTAAACACAACTCTCTGTGATGCTTCCTGTTCTTACTGCCTGTCATACTATAGTGGGGCAATGACTGGGGTCCTGAACACTTCTATTGGGATTAAACAATGAATAGAGAGGTGTCATCCCTCTGAAAATCTGGCCAAGATTTTACAAAGACCACAGGACTTCTCCTATGCAGACACATTCTGACTAGTTCCCATTAATGTACCAGTTTATAATATCTAACAGAAATTCCCAGTAGCCTGGGACTCTGCCACAGACAGATGTGTTACTATTTTGCAAATGTGAAGTTAATGATATAATAGAATTATTTAGAGACATGGTGATAGGATTATGACTCTAGTGTGTCTGAATCTCAAATCTATGCTTTCCTATATCTATCCTCCCAAGACATTATTTAGAATAATTTCTCCTTCCAAACAGAAAATAATTTTGGGAAAGACAGATTCCCAAATCAGCTATGAAATGTCATCTCTGTGATGACGATGATGATGATTATGGGATGCAGCAAATGCATGCACAATTATTCTCACTACTCACAGAGCAGCAGATAGGCCCATTTGCTGCCTCCTGAAATAAATAACCAAACACTTCCTCGTGCTGTCTGCTCTGTGCATTTTCATGAGCTTGTTCCCTAGGGCTTGTTGTGAAATTATTCTAATTTTTTGAAGTAAGGGAAAAAAAATGAAATCTTTCTGTTGGAAATGGCATTGATTTGTCTGTGAAGTCATTACAGCTGTTTCTCTCTTGAAGGCACAAGAAGAGGAATTCCTGATTTATGTATTTATTATTGTGAGGAGTTGGGGAGCAGCCTGACAGTAAGAATGCAGTGAATTTTGGAAGCAGTTCTTAAAGTGCTTTCATGTTATGCACGTGAGAATGCAGAACAAGGATAATAAAGTAAAGAATATTTTCTGACTTTCAGATATGTAGCTTGCTCTGTGTCAATAGTTATAACTGGATCTTGGTGTAGGGTAATTTATTTGATGCAAAGGGTTGTGTTTGACAGCCTGAACTTGTCAGCATTGAGTCATATAAGGGAAGGCCCAGCAGAATATACAACGCAAATGTTCACATAATATAATGAAAAATACCCTTCTGAACTATTTTCCATTAAATATGAAAATTGAAATTACTTAACAAAACACTTTTCTGTCCCTCTCTTTTAACAACAAACAAAAGCTCTGATGTGCAGCCTAAAATTGCTCATCAAGGGAAGAGACCAGGCTAGGATTTAGTAAATGGCTTTTTTTTTTCTTCTTTTTCTTTTTTTCTTTTTTTTTTTTTTTGAATAAAGCAATTAGTTTTAAAGGGAACATGTCATATTCAGTACATTGCTAAGGTAGAACAGTCATTGTGCTTTCTGGCACTCCATCACGCTGCTCCTTGCGCATAGTTATTGGAGAAAGTGCATTTACACGTAGTCGACGTCTGATGCCGGGAAGAGGTTTCTTAAATAACAAGACACGGACTATTATGTGCATTAGCTTTATTATTTTTTAAAAAGTGTCTTAGCCTTTAGGGACCGAAGGTACTTAATAATATGTTGCAATTACAGTGTGCCAATGTGTTGTCGTCATATCTCAGGTGTTTGACAGTCAAACAAGTACAGATTAACCTTTGGATGTCCATGGAATTTCTAGCTAGCTGCTTTTATGTCTAGAGCTTGTGATGAGTCCAAAGTGCAGCAAAGACCAACACACATCTCTTGTTTTGGTGTATGGCCAGAGGCTGTCCCAGAAGGAATGTCCTCTGATACCCCCAGGTATGATTAGCCCACTTGGGAGGCAGGAGCTCCATGCTTTTGTTTTGGATGGCACGTGACTTTCTGTACAGAGGTACAGGATGCTCTGGAGATGGAACATGATCCAGCAGTTTGCCCCTTGGAAAATGTGTGTTTGTGGGGGTGTGCTGTGATTTAACCCCACCTGGAAATCAAGTACCACACAGCCTCTTGCTCATTCCCCCATCCCTGGTGGAGAGGAAAATAAGGGCGGAGGGGGGTGGGAAATGAACCTCCTGGGATGAGATAACAGTTTAATAAAGGAAATAAAATAGAATAATAGTAAAAATAATTGTAAAAGTCAAAGAGAGTTGAAATGGAGAGAGAAAGAAGTAACACCAAGGTGGTACCTGGTAGCCTACTCAGACAGCAGTAACCTAAGAGTGAAGTCCCAAGGCACAAAACTCATCAAGGAGATTTGAAGTAGTGGTGCAGATGAGACCAGAACTAAAATGTCTAAGGGATGGAGCTGTTCAGTCTTCAATCAGGCCAGTATGAAATTACTTCTGCATCGTGGGGTTTTTGTTTGCTTTCCCCCTCCATCCCCTTTGGTGTTGAAAAAGATCCCAGAACAGATATTGAGGAGTTGTCCATTTGCACCATGGCAGGTACATCACCCTTAAGGCACGGAAAAGATCCATTTTGAGTTGATATCTGCTAGATATCCAGGTACAATTTGTCGTTCATTATTTGTACTCTACTTTTTAGCTCTCTGACTGTGGACAGAAGGAGGCAAAGGGAGAAACAGCTGCTGTTTGTAGGTATCAAACAGCATGAGCTCAGAGCAGAGTCTGTGTTTGCAGGACGATATAAGAGCTTTGTCGGTGGTGCATGGTGTTTGTTATTTTCTCAATTTTTTAGATTTTTTTTTTCTTTGAAGTTTGAGTACAAGTCAGAGGAAAAGTTTTGATATGCAAGAAATTCGCGGAAGTTTTAAAGATCAAGCAAAAGCTCAGAAGAACTAGTTGAGGTATGGCTCTTTGCATGGTGCCTGGTCAGCAACAGGTTTTTTGGTTTGTTTAATTCTGAAGAAGAGTTGTGTCCTGCTGAGGAAGCTTGGCTGGCACCCAGGTTGGTCCTACTTTTATCTTTAGGGTAACTTTTCTCTATGCAGGATGAAATGAGGTGGTCTGATGGTGCAGTAGACAAGCTGCAATACTTTGTCCAGGGCAGAATTGCTCTCATCTGAGTCAAACTCTGCATCTGCAGTTAAGCCAACAGCTGAACACTGCTGGGCCCGGGGCTTTTACTTTGTGCAAAAGGAATATATAATTCTCCCCTGCTGTGCAGGCCAGTCTTTACAGCATATGTTTTACAGGTACAGATATTAGGATCACCAACATGGTTAAGGCTCTTCCATCACAAGCCAGTGTTTGCAGGAGCTCACAGGCTGCAGCGTTTAACTGGTTCAGTTGATGCCTCCTTTGCTAAAGGTCATTCCTCTCCCTCATTTTGGTCTTCATTTTGTTTTCTTTCTTGTGTTTTGGAAAGTTTCAGTTTAAGCGGTTTAGCTGTTTTGGAGAAGACTGGAAATTATTTGTTAATAACAAAAATAAGCTTAATTGTCCTCCTTAAGTTCCATATTTTAGAGCAGGATCTTGGGCTTCAGAAGACAAATGGTTCAAGGGGTCCCATGGCATTAAGGAGATGCCTTGCATGACATGCCCATGGGAAGCTTTGTATTGCCAAATTATGCATCTCTTCTTTCATAAAACATGGAAAAGACTGTGGGGGGAAGCAGTTTTGTTGTGTTCAGTGTCTGTCAACAAATCCTCTTATATTTCCTCTGCTGGGATGGGAATATGTGTGAGACTGAGCAGGTCTATCTTTGGTGTTGTTTCTCCAGCTGAAGGGGGTTATTGTAGGGCCATGCTCTAAGAAATGCGAAGTGTCAACCAGATGGACATGGCTATGGCCTGGCAGATATTATTGACCACAATCCTTGAGTTAGATTTCAGAGCCTTGTTCCAAAGTGTGGAAAACAGATATCTTAACATCTTGCTTAAAAAAAATTAATACGGTCTACACAGTTCTCATCTTTCTAGATGATGCATTGCCAAATGGCCACCCTTTTATGATCATGTTAGACACAACTTCCCTAAGTCTAAGGAAAGCCCTTCAGTAGGCTCCTGTTCTGAGAGAAACAATAGTTATGCTGTTAGTATTCATATAAATAGAGAAGCATCCTTGATCATGGGCTACTCTCCCTGATTTGGCTGCTCAGACCAAATGTGTAAAACCTACAGCAACAATTAAAGGTTTTAAGGAAAATCCTGTGCAGAAGACAACAAAGGAAGACTGATAGAAACATAGATGAGACTGATGAATGGGGCAGGGAAGAGGAAGCATGGCTCAGTGCAGGAAATAATTATGGATCCCATTGCTAGGAGAATCTTCACAATGGAGGTTAGGATTAGACTTCTTAGCTCTTTTATTTACTGGCACTGCATAAACTAAAGTAGGTCCCTGTACTACAGGCAGCACTAGTAGAGCCCTGGTCTTCTCTGCTCGTAGTCTAAGACAACAGTCAAAATTGCACATTCTGAGAATTCATTGCAGCTTTACAACTTTTCCTGGAGCAACAGTTCTTTGATGAGCTTCAGGAACCCACATACCTTTCCCTCACACGTCTGAAACTTAGGATAGGGACAATTCTTGGAAATGTGGGTATTCGTCAGGGTTAAAAATCCCTGGAGAGGGACTTTTCACAAGGGCATGTAATGACAGGACAAGGGGGAATGGATGTAAGCTGAAGGAGGGTAGGTATAGATTAGATATTACAAAGACATTACTTACTATGAGGGTGGTGAGGCACCAGCACAGGTTACCCAGGAAGGGCTGTGGGCTAAGGGTGTTCAAGACCAGGCTGGATGTGGGCTGAGTAGCCTGATCTAGTGGAAGGTTCCCTGCCCATGGCAGGAGGGTCGGAACAAGATGATCATTAACCATTCCTTAACCTAACCAGTCTCTGATTGTATGATATTTCCATGTGCCTTATTTAGAGCTGTGACAGCTGTGATTAAGACTGAGCATTGAGGTGTGACTGAAAGAGGCAACATTAGGAGTTGACCACTAAGTTCTATATTGCACATCCTCAGCATTTGGACCTTTCTGCTCCTTGGCATGCTCAACACACAGCACGGGATGCTGCAGAAGCACAATACAACCACCCATGCTGGAGTGCAAAAACGAATCGGTTGCCTCACAAAGTATTCCAAGCAGTGGAAGGAAACACTAAACCACAATTTACTTAACAAAAGAAGTGAAAAATGAAAGTCAAGACCTGCATAAAAGGATGGGCATTTTCTACCTTCATGGATGCCTGGAAACACAGAACAAGTTTCATGGGAGTAGTCAGCTCCAGCTGGGAACAGGCCCCCACTTTCATGTTTACTTTGCAGGTCTAAATTGATTTGTTATGCTGCATGGGCACCCAGGAGGCTCCATAGCTCACCACCAGCCAGTTCAGCAGCTGCCTGCTCAAGTGGGTTTGCTTCCTACATAAAACTTCTTGCTGATGGTTCAAACAACTCAGGGCACTTGGTCATCTTCTCCCAGCAATTCCTATTGCTGTATTTTGTTTGGGATTGAGAGCTGAGCTCCCGCTGAGAGCTTTATCCTGGTCTCTTTAGCATCCTTAGACAAATTACTAATGCACTTTAGGTGCTTTGTGGGTAGGAAGAAGCCTTCTTTGGGGAAGTTTTATGTTTGGTAGCCCTATATAGATCATCCTTGCTCCTCATGAAAACCTGCTAGCTCCCTGCTAACAGGTCTGTAGTGCCCATTCTGCCTGTGTTGTGGGCAGAACTGTAGAGTGCTTCTATTTTTCTTATTGTCTGAAATTCTGAGCTCCTCTGATATTTTGTTGCTGTTGTTTTCGCTTTACTAGGAGAAACTGGCTCTTTTCCTTCTCTGTCTTAATTTCAATACTTGCTTCCAGGGCACGTGTATAGACGGAAAGTCTGAAAAATGCCTTTTTCCTAGCAGTGAAGCTGCTGCCCAGAAATGTAAAGCCAGTGCTACAGGGGACTGCTGAGCTATGGCACTTTATTCCCAGAACTGCATGAGGCAGCTTGCAGAGCATGGGAACTATTGTCACCTCGCTGATATAGGGCTTTAGGGAATTATGCAATTGCTTTCATGCCTGAGCAACTTGAAGCCCTGGATCTTCTGGCTGGTGGTCACTATTGTGTGGAAGTACAGAAGTGTGGTATGCAACACTCGCCCACCTGTGGTTTCTGGTAACAGGTGGTTGGAGAGAGAGGGGAGAAATTAACTCCCCTATGCACCTGATGGAAAGTGCAATCCCTTATGTGATGGGGGGTGGGGGAAATCATTCCTTCCTGACCATGGCTAAGGTTGGCTTATGTCCTAAAGAGCAGGATTTAGATCACTTTTATCTTTATTCTCAGAGCTACATGGATTATTAATGTCTATAAAATGACCCAGCTGCAGTATTTGACTTGGTGACCTTCACTAACAGTGAATTTTGTGGGCTAGCTCTACAGTGGGGGTGGGGAAAGCTTTTCTTTATTCTGGAAGAATGTGGGAATGCTTCATAGAGATGTCAGACTGGAAGAGAGACCTTGAAAGATTGTCTACTTCATTTACCAACACTGATCTGAGCACCTGAACCGTGTGACGCTTTCTGGTGAGGGAAAGAGCAGGGAGTCAAAGACCTCACCTGAATCACACAGAGCAAAGCATTTATCCTGTGGCATAAGAGCTGTATTTACATGCAGTGATTGTGCACTCATGGTTCCACTTCCTATTTAAAAGTAATCAAGTTATCTATGCATTTGTGTTGGCCTGGGAGCTTTGGATAGTGAAATGCTCTGTACCACCCCATCAAAATATTGCCAGGTATCTTTACGTTGTCCTAGGTCTGTGCCCTGGTGGCTCAGGACAGGGAGTGAGAAGTCCTTGTCCTCCCTGCTCAGCCTGCTCATCAAAAGGTCCCTTAGGAGGAGCCAAGTATTTTTGTGGCAAAGGCCCCAGACAGAGGCTACTGAGTTGATTTGGTTGGTCATGTGCAAGTAATCAGAGAAGATCTCTCATTCTCTACCAGTTCTGAGAGGATCCATGGAGCAGGTTTTCCTCTCAGTTAATTCATTTAGTCTCATTGTACCTTCAGTTCTGTGAAGTTTGCTCTAAGAAGTAAGAGGTGCACTTTGCAGCCAGCCTACAGAGACACGGCATACTCTAGCTGGAAATGCATCTCATCTCATGTGACCTATTTTGAAAGAGTAAATTCCTCTCTTCTGACTTCATTTATGTGCTGGCTGTCAAGTTATAAGAGAAGCATTTGACGATGCCGATGCTGTAGTTTGTATCAGCAGACAATCACCAGCCTAACAAGAGTTTGTAATTTGACTAACAGCCCATGACATTATTATTCTTACTTATTTCTGGCAGAAGAACTGCAGCAGCAACTTTCTTCCATGGCATCAGCTCCAAATGTCTGTGGCATCAGATCAGCCAAGGCTCTTTTTAAAAAATTCAGCCATACTCCCCCACATCTTGCTAACTTTACAGTCCCCCATGGCATCTGTGTGCAGTGAACTGAGCTGTTGAGACTAAATGCAATTTGCAATCAGGCTTCTGTTAACGTGGAAATGTACCGGCTGCTCTCCTGCAGTATGGATTCTCATTCTGTCTAACATATGGTAGCATTAAATCCAGTCTGGAGTGCCTCTCGTTACCGCACTGTTAGTCTTTGCAGAGTGGAGAACCCTGAAAAACAAGTGTGAGAGAAATATATTTCTGGAACTGACTCTCTTCTAGCAAAGCTTGTCAGAACCTATCAAAAGGAGACCATACCTCAAAAACTAGCCCTGACAGCCATCTAGGCAAGTACAGAAAACTGACTTGAACACTGATGCAAAAGCCATGTACTTTCCAAGACAGGTATCGCACAGGGAGAAGGGGACAAGGAGAATCAGACAAGAGCAAGTTCATTATTAACAAGTTAAAAAGCTAGAAGCAGTCTATTCTTCCACTACCAGTATGGGAGAGATTTTGATTCAGGAAGATAGCATTGAGTATGAAGCCAGCAGTTATGTAAAGACTTGATATAAATGTAGGCAAAACAAGAAATATATCCATCCACAGAGAGAACAAACAGGAAAGCCTTTTAACCATTAAGTATTTCATTCCAGCTTTAGCTCATGCAGCACATAAAAGTAGCCCTGGAATTTCTTCAGTGTTAGCATATCTTCCATTGTCATGTAAGGTAGTTTAATTTTAATTTCGCTATTTGAGCGTTATGAATAATTCAGAGTGTTTTCTCACTGTAGGCTCTGATGGATGTCCTCAGCTCTTCTTCCCTGAGGCACTCAGCATTGGACTTGGTGAAAAAGATACGAGCCGGATCTGAAGAGAATTGGGGTTGAGGCAAGAAATCTATTGCTATGGCCCAGCTGGGACATTGGGCATCTGAGTCATCAGCTTACAGTGCTGCTTATTCATCACTTGCTTTGGTCAGTCCCACCCCGAGGACCACAGGCATCTGTTCTACTCATGCACATCCATGTTATTTGTTACTTGCAAAACCACCAATCTATTTGGTGCCCTGAGCCTTTGATGTGTGAAGAATCACAAAGTCGTGGGCTATGACCAGAAGTAGAAACTATCAAGTGAGCACATTTGTTCTTAACACCTGCCTTTTCTTAAATACTTCTCTGAAAAATTTCTTATGAATGAAAGTTCTTTCAATGTAGGCCCGTATCTGGCTGTTGAGAACAACTGGGTACTGAAGTAGTGTCAGTAGCTCAGGAGAGTGATTACAAGAACCTCAGATCCTGAGATGTAGGAGGAGGGAAAGGTAGATCAATGGCTACTTTTCCATCCTGGAAGCTTCAACCCTGTATGGCTGAAGCTAGAAAGGGACTGTGTTTCCTGGCATTATGTTTAAATAAGACTAATGTGCCTGTTGGATATAGCTGCTTCTTTCTTGATTACACTTCTCCATAGTCCTTGGTAGAGCTAAGACACTGGAAACTCTGGACTTCATTGGTTCTCATATGTGCAATATCAGTTTGTGAATACTCTAGTGTGCTGACCCATAATGCTGTGACAGTTTGAGATGGGGACAGCTATGGGCAGATTCGTAAGAAAAATAGAAACAGGCTGTTGGCTAATAGATGGGTTTTTTTCATGGAGAATGCTTTTAGATGGGAGAAATACCTGGACAAGAGAGCAGATGAGGTAGATTTTAGACCTTCCCCAGTTCCAGGTGGCCAGAATATTTCATGTGTGCTCATGTGGAGAAACTCTGTACTTTATGTGGAGGCAGAAAATAGGTGTGCTCAACCCAACCTCATCTTTCTGTCATCTTTACTTCAATAAAAAATGTGAAAATTGGCTTGGCAGGGCCTCACTTTTGAGTTGTAGGCTATTGCGGTATTTGCTTATTGTGGCTAATGAAAATGAGAGTAATTTTCATCATGAGAGCTGAGTAGACCAAGAAACATCTCATCTCCCCTGGGAGGTGACTAATCCAAGTTTAATCCAGGAAGATAAAAACACAGTTTAAGAAAGTATTTTAGCACAGGTTTGAAATCTGAAAAACATGACGGAATTTAAGAATAAACTTGTGTGTTCATGTGAATATGGGTAGAAAAGGGAGTATTTACAAGTAACTTCCTATTTCAGATTGTTAAACATCTTTCTGAGAAAACCCGGATATCAATTTTTTCCTGACTGTGAGTGGTTAGCTTGTCCTCAGTAGCGGGAGGACAAGCAGCTCTTGCTTGTCATGTTTACCCTAAATGTGACAACAGACAATTCCTGTGTAACTCTCTCTTCTCCTCCTCCTCATGGCATACTCAGTTGCCTCAGTGATATCCAACTGGGCTTCATCCCAATTATTTGTTTTTCTGGTAATCATCCATATTTCCATGTAAGAAAAAAAAATAGCATTGGAATAGCTGTGGTTTTGCAAAGTAAATAACTGAGCAGAAACTTTATGCATCTGGAAAATGAAGAAGGGAGGATTCTCTTCTGGGGAGACATTTTCTTTAGGTTTAACCTATATCCTTAGATTCTACCCCCAGAGACCTTAAGCTGGGCAGGCTGCACTCCCTTCTGCTCCTGTGCTTTGGTGCTCCGTGACAACCTGTGAGGTTCTGCACAGGGCTCTGTTGGCATTGATGCCTCTGTGTACTGGGGGAATTATCTGCAGCACTCAGATCTCAAATGCTTGTGGATTCAATGCAGCAAAGTTTATTTGAGATGACTTAGGTGCCTGCCCAAATGCTATCCCTGCCTTGAAAAGCAAGAGGTCTGGTTTGCCAGTGTATATTGTGCTCATGGTGTCTGACAGAGACCTCCTCTGTCCTGTCACTGCTGGTTGGCTTGGTGATCTTGGCACTTCTGATGACCAAAAGTGCTTGGGATTTGTGTTCCTTTGACATTTCTGCTTCTACCTTGCTGATCTCTTGCTGCCTTTTCTCATTTGGTTTCTATCCTCACCCATTGCTGCAGCTTTGACTGTTCTAATTCTAGTTCTGATTTCTGGGAAAGCTTTGCAGGAAGAAAATTGCAGTTTCAGCAATAGAAATAGATAAAAATTCTTGTCATTTCTGCAAACTGCTATGAAATCTCAAGAAGTTGGTACCTTGGAAGGCATATGAAGGGCAGAGATGCACTTTGGGCATCTGGAGAGTGCTGGTGAAATAAAAAGGATGAAGTTAAAGGCATATTTTTGGAGACCCATGGACCATAGACAATGGCATTTACCATAGTGTTGATTACAGAAAAGGGCTGTTAGTTTACTTTTAATTATCTAAGATAAATAAATATATATTTAGTAGTCATGACCCAAACGCCATTGGGAATCAATGGCCAGCAGTATAGATAAAGTGTTTGATATCCTTCACTCTGGTACCCTGATGCTGTGCAGAGTAATTCACAATAATTTCTTAGAAACGTATTTGAGAAGAAGAATGTGTGGTTATTCATGCTTGATGGGATTTTCCTGTGTTATTCTGGGGACAAATATCTAAGGTTTTGAGAACTTAGTAACAAATGAAGCAATCAGTTCTCTGATGGGACTTCAAAAGAAGAACTGTAAGGCTATAAAATGTGTATCTTTGACCTTCATTTCTTAGTCAGTTCAGTTCCCTTTGGCCAAATTTGGGATAAAGCAAATGAATTAACCCAGAGATATTTACTAGATCATAGCACATGAAATGTTTTAATCACAAGCAATATTTGAATGGCCAAAAATTAGAACTTCTCACTTCTGCATAGCATGGTCGGTTTACAGAGTAATGAAAGAAAAGATGTCTCCATAGTAACCTGTAAAGCAGGCAAGTCTACTTCTTCCACTTCGATACAGTCGCCAGTAAACAGAGATTGTACATCTGGTTTAAAAAAACAAACAAAAACCAAACAGAATAAACCACACTTTTGGATTATGTGATTTCCATTACTACTGATGAGCTGCTTGGTTCAAGATCTGTCCCTCTGCTTCTCCATATTTGTTACATTTGAAATGATCTATGAAAGCCAATAAATTGTAATAGATGTGAGTTGCTGTTAGATCAAGGGGTCTTTACCTGAAGGGTTCTTCTGCAGGTGAAGAGACAGGGTGCTGTGAATAGTCTTTAAACATGCAAACAAGTGCTGTGAAGAGAAAACATTCCTATTGCCTATGGATAGGGCCAAAAGTCTTGAGTTTACCTTGAGAGAGAAAATGTGATCAAGCCTAGACATGTGATAGTATTTTCTGAGGGTAAGAGGAGTTAATATTTAATGGATTTCTGACAAGATTATACAATTTTCCTTGCTTGAGAACTAAAAAAAATAAATAAACAAAACAAATACCCACACTTCATACATCCCCCCCACCCAAA